>RJWJ010034446.1:0-17247 GCA_004363605.1 Indri indri | reverse complement strand
TCCCCCTCCCACCCTTCCACGCCAGCATTCAGCAAGCGCGTGCACCCTCCTAGAATTAACACTAGATAATAATAATTGTCTTTATGGAAACCATTGAAGATGAATTCTAATGTGTTTTATTATGTGACTTGTTCGGAAGTTCTGCTACAGGAAGGTAAAATAGGTTTTGAATATTAAGCGGTAAGAGGTTACGAAGGGTATCTCTGCCTGGAGGGCACCTCCCAGTTAATTAGCTCCCTAATACTCGTCAGGTGAGGGATGGTGGGCCAGGGTCTTCCCCACCCCCACTCAATGACTAGGTTTTCTCTTCTTCCATCAGAATTGCCTGGGTGGACTGGGGCACTGTCTGCTCCTGGGAAGCCCCTACTAGGGGCCTGGGCTCACCCGCAGTCAGCGCCCCTGCTCCCACTGGGGCAGAGATGTGTGTGGGGCTGGCTTCAGCCCCTCCAACCAGCCCAGCCACCAGCCGACAGCAGCCACACAAGTGAGCCCAGCTCAGGTTGGCCACCCACAGGATCATGAGCAAATACACACGTTTTAAGTCACTAAGTCTGGGGGTGGTTTGTCACTCAGCAATTCATAGTTACCAGCACCCTTGCCTGAGCCCCCGCTGGCCAATGGCAGCATCCTGGGGGCAGGACTGTGCCCTCAAATGCTCTGTCCAAGGGCTCTGGAGATGGACAGGATGCTGGGGCCTTCATCTCCGCCCCACTCTGCCCCTCACCCCACTGAGATATGGGGGGAGGGACCTATGGGGACAGAGGTGGTCCAATCTCTGAGCTTTGCTGTTTTGAGGGTCAGGAGAGCATAAAAATGCATCCCCCCACTCCAGCGAGGACCAGAAAGGCTGGGGTAGGGCTTTAGGAGTATGGACTTACATGGCCAGTCTCAAAGCAGAATTGGGTCCCTCCCAGGACTACTCCCCCTAAATTCTTAATTCTCTCATACGGCCCCTCAGGTCCTCCCTCCCAGGGCAGCCTGTGGGCTGGACATTTCTTATTTTTCTCCCATCAAAATTTACCCGTCTTGTGCAGCATTCATTTTGGGCCCCATCCTCTGCTCTCCATGGTGACAGGCACTTTTTTTTCCTCCGTGAGAACCTTCTCAGTTATGCACTTGTATTTTAGCAAGGACCTTTGGGAAATATAGTGCCTTCATTCAAAGGACTGACTAATGGTGGAATTCAGGGCACCCGGGCAGGCTGATGCAGAGCTATTGAGGTGCAGGAGAGCCTCCGAGCTCCCAGTAAATCATAGCTACGGCCGACCTGGCATGAGCAGATGTACTGTCCTTTCCATGACAAGTTTTCTCCTGCAAACCAGCCTGCTGCTCTTAGGTGTAGGATTAAGCCTTTAAGAATTTACTTAGCCAATTGTTGAATGAATGAATGAAACTCAGACAAGAATGGAAGACTCTGATCTCTTCAGCCCTTGACCTCGTCCAATCTTCCACACTGGGAGTCCAGGCAGAAGGCCAGAGGTCCCCAGTGTCCCTTCCCTGTAACATCAGCTTAGGTCTAGTCGAGGTGCAGATCTCAGACAAAAGGAAGGCAACTCCTCCAAGAACTAGTCCCCAGCCCCCACTGCCCTGGGCCAACAGGACAGTTTCTCCCAGTGCTGTCCCAGGAACACTCGGGGCAGGGGAAAAGGGGTCCTTCCCTGCACCAATTCTATCCCAAACCCCGAGTCCCACGGACGTGCACGCTTTCGGAAAGGGCCTGAAATAATTACACAATTCTCTCTCCATTTCTTTTCCCCCTCCTGCACTTAAGTGCCTATTAGGGACAAAGGGACAGGAACAGAGCACAATAACATCTGTTTTTCCAACAAGCCAGTGACAATGCAGACATGGGGGTGGAGTGCGCGTCAGCACTGGGGCCCAGATGCAGCCCTGCAGCTGCAGAAGCAACTGGCACCGTCATTTCTCAGGGAGATTATCTCCCCATCAGCGCTCCTTGCTGGCTGGCGCTTATCCTCACTGGGGAGCTGCTGCTGCTCTCCAGATCAGCCTCTTGCTTGGTTTGTTTGTTTGTTTGTTTTCTTAAATCTCTGGTGGGCTGGGCCCCAGAAGGAACCTGGAAGCCACGAGTCCTCCAACCTCACTCCTGCCTTCTCGAGCCTGGGACCAAGGACAGGACAGCAGCCCACACCATAGAGCACAGGGGAAAGGCACTGGGTTGGGAGTCCAAGGACCTGGCTTCTCCTCCCCGCCCTGCCACCAGCTCTGGGACCGTAGGCTGCTATAGTCCAGGGATACTGAGAGATAAGAGCTTAACTTGCTGAAGGAGCCTCAGTTTCCTCATCTATAAAAGGGGGGCTATCGTAACTCAGTCATGGAATTGCTCTGAGTCTCAACTGTGATAACACGCACACATGATCCTAATTCAGGTCAGACGGCAGAAGACCTGAGCGCGAGGGTGGTGAGATGTGGCAGCGCATTTTCTGTCGGCTGACTCCAGATCGCAGGCATGGCTGAGACTTCCTGCAGTCGCACTGCACAGAGCAAAGAGAATCATCCCCCACCTTCTCGAACAGTGGGGCCCCCTGAGACCCTCCCTCTGATGGGGACTCTCAACCTGACCTCTTCTCCCACACCCAGGGCCACCAGCATGAGAAGGCCGTGTGTGGGGGCCCTGCAGAGAAGGGGAGGGGAGGGGAGGGGAGGGGAGGGGAGGAGAGGCAGGAAAGAGGATGGGAGAGGAAGACAATGAAGAGAGAGGCAGCTGTGCCTCTTTCAACATTTTAAAGGAGATTTAAATTGAAAATGAGATTTTTAAAAAAACAACCCATCACGCTTTTTCCTCCCCTTCAAAAGAAAGGAGAAGTGTTGAAAGTGAAAAGATTTTTAACCGAATGAGTGCTGCATTAGAGCTAGAAGGGTGGCGAAGACGGTGCTGCCAGTCCGCGGCTGCATGGCCCTGAGCGAGTCACCCAACCACTCGGCCCCTGAAACAAGCGAGCACGTGCCTGGCAAGGTCATGGGGAGGCCCGGGTGAGATGCACGGAGAAGGGCTTGGTGAACCCCAAGCTGCTGCCTGGATCCAGGTGTAGCGGTTCTCACCACGACTGTGGTTGGGCGGCCTTGAGAGGCTGCTGTCACTCGCACCCAAGAAGGACAAGGGAACGAGTGGAGGGCCCAGGGCCCAGATTCCACAGTGCTCCGCCCGCGTGGCTGACCTGGTTATCTTCGCCCCTCACCATCCCCTCTCTGCTCCTGCTTGGAAAAGGCACGGCTCTTTTCAGCAGAGCCACCAGCCCCGGAGCCCAACCTCTGCTCTGGGCTGGCAGGGTAAGGAAGGGCTCCACCTCCCTGCTTCTGCTCGGAGCAGCTCTGGGCTATCATTTGCTCACAGCCCCCGTGGTTTCCTTTTATTCTCTCTGGAATTGCACGGAGACTGGTTATCTGGTGATTGAGATTGTTTTACCACGTGTCTCTCCTTGCATTGGGTCCATTTATGTTCAGAGCCTATTGAATACCCAGTGTAATAACTGCCCCGTTGGGGGGTGGGGGTGTCCCTGCATGCATACAGGTGCACACACATACACGTGGCACTTTTTTAAAATATAAAAACAAACAACTGTGGTAAGTCAGACTTTAGACAGTTCCTGGATGTTCTTCCCCTGTTGAACTTGGACTGCAACCCCAGGATATGTCACCACTGCCTTGAACCTAGAGATTCTTGGAGCCCCTCTAAAGGACAGGCAACCACACAGAAGACAAATCTCTCTCTCCATCCAGTCCTTCCTTAGCACCTGCCCAACGATCAGGCCCCCAGGGCTGTGGAGCACCTGGATGAGAAGCTGCAATCGCAGAACCAATTCAGTCTGGTTCAACTTTGTCAGAAAAAAATGTAACCACATGTTGAATTGTTTTCAGTGACAGCAGCCCCCAGGTTGCCAGTCACATAACCTGAGCATGCCCAGATGAACCAGGTGTGCCCTATTCATGACCCCAGAGTGGGCTGGAATGAAAAAGTCAACCATGGGTGGAACCTAAGTGCTCGGATCCAGGAACAGGGACTAAATTAGGAAGCGAGAAGGTGCTCTGTTTTGTCCCAGTACGGATATAAGGGCCAAGGACCCAGTACCACCTCACTGCATTTTCCTGTCTTCCTCGTCGTTACTCTCTGAATATAAGACCTGTCCCAGACCCCAGCTTGGGGAGACAGATTCGAATGTGACTTCCTGTCTCCTTGCCAGTCAACGTGCAACAAACTTTTCTTTTCTTGAAAGCCAGTGCCGTAGTATTGCCTTCTGTGCCCATTGCTCAGCAACAGAGCTACTCTGACAATCTCTGGTCCCAAGGCCAGGACCCCACCTTTTCCATAGTCACCCCACTGGGACTCCTGTCTCAGCACAACCAGGCTTGGCTCCTGACGGAAAGGCTGCAAATGGGTCGTCCCGTGGTTTCTGCATGGAACCCTGTGCTGGTGCCCGAGCAGAGCCCCTTAGGGAACTGCCAAAGGGACTCCCCAACCCCTGACACAGTGCCTCAGTCCATTCAGGCTGCCATGACAAAATACCATAAACTGGGTGGCTTATAAACAAGAGAAATTTATTTCTCACAGTTGTAGAGTCTGGGAAGTCCAAATCAAGGCAGATTTGGTATCTGGTGAAGGCCTACTTTCTGGTTCATAAATGACACCTTCTAGCTGTGTCCCCACTTGGTGGAAGGGGCAAGGTAACCTCTGGGGTCTCTTTTATAAGGACACTAATCCCATTCATGAGGACTCTACTTTCATGACCTAATCCCCTCCCAAAGTCCCCACCTCCTAATACTATCACACTGGGGATCAGGTTTCAATATATGAATTTTGGGGACACAAACATTCAGACCATAGCACACAGTTTCACAACGAATAGTTGTTTCTTTTCTCTTCTAGCTCCCTTACTATCGCCTAAGCTGCATGAGGGCAGACACCTGGTCTTGTTCATTTTCTGTTTTTAGTTCTTAACACAGTTCCTGGTACTTATTAGGTGCTCAATAAATGTTTGTTAAATGAATGAATGAATGTACCAGTCATTGTGCCAGGTATCGTGAAGAACATAGTCACGTCAGCTGTGGGTCCTCTGCCCTTTGGCAGCAAAGTTTGAGATTATACAAAAAGAGCCACATTCTAAAATACCCATCAACAAGAAGAGAAAGGGGATACACTTTACGAAGTGCCTACTACATACCAGGCCCTGTGCTAAGTAGTCTATGAGCACTATTTCATTGAAACCTCAAAATACCCTGTAAGGCAAATACCATCATCCCCCTTTGCAGAGGAGGAACTGGAAGCTCCCAGAGGTTATGTAACTTGTCTGAGGGTATCCGGGGGTGAAGTGACAGAGCCCCGACTTTTGCCCAGTGCCGTCAGACTCCAAAGCCCAAGCTCTCTGCACCTCACCAGTCAAGCTCCATGAGTGATGTAAGGCGTGCCTGTTGCCTGTCTTTCCCCTGAGATTCAGTTTCCTGAGGATAGGGACCAGGTGTCATTCACTATTACACCTCCCAGAGCCTAGCCAAGTGCCTGCAACGTACACCTGCTAATCGGTTGTGACTGGTCTTGCAGCCACCTGCAGATGGCGCTAGAGGGGAGCAGAGGCCAGAAGACCGGAGTGGAAGAGGCTCTGGTCACAGGTAGCGAACTGATCAGAGTGGAACAATGGGGCATGAGAACTCAATCTCTTCCACCCTCGTTCCCCCACAGCTCTGTGTGCCGCTATTATGACACCTGGGATGGCATCAGGATAATTTATGTCTGTGCGCTCTCTCCACCAGCTCACTGTGAGTCCTTAAAGGGCAGGGGTGTGAAAGTTTATCTTGAGTCCTCCTGGGGCAGAGCAGGCTCTCAGTCAAGGTCCTTGGCCAGGGGAAGGGTCAACCGGAAGATCCTTCCAGTTGGTAACAGTGGTGACCTATGACCCCCTCAGCACCTCCCCCAAATCTGGGCTCCTCCTCACCTGGCATTCCCCTGGCCTCATGCAGCCCAGAGCTGAAGGACTCTTCCGATTCGCAGGGGACCTGGGCACAGCACACCTGCATCACAGGACGCCTTCCCTGGGCTCCGTGTCTGAAGGCCATTCATCTCAATTAGGTACGGGCAGCTTTAGAGGATTAAACACTCCACCATCCCCTCCTGGTTGTTTCTCCAAGGAGGTGTCAGGATTTTCGTTCTTCAGAAGGCTCTGACCTTGGCAATGAATGCCCTTGGCATACCTGCCTCAACAGTCCAGTTGCCTGGCTGTGCAGCCAGGAGAGGATGACTCAATCTCTTGGGCAGGAATCACGCGGCTTTCTCCAACCAGGGGAATCGGGGACAGCTGCCCACCAGCACCTTGGTTTCTCAGGGAACAATTACCTCTCACGGCCACGTCTTCCTAGAAATCTTTATCACTGCTCATCATCACCTCTTCCTGGAAGCCCTCCTGATAGCTCCACCCAGCAGCCCCAACTCTACCCTCAGGGCTCTGTGGTTGTTGTCTATCCTATGGCTGACAAGTGTCAACCTCCTCTCCTTTAACGTAAGCACGCTGAACCCAGAAAGAGAGTCTTCTGTGTCCCAAACACCCCGATAACCATCAGCTCGTGCTGCCCACCCTGAGGGGGGAGGCACTCCCTCCTTTCACCCCCCCAGGGGGCAGGTCACTGGCAGTTTCTAGGGGCTCCTGACGTGGGCGCTGTGATCCAGTGGCTGGCTGAGGACTGCAGGAGAAGAGAAAAATGAAGATGGGCAGATGGGGGACAGAGGCGTAAGGAATTTATGCTTGGGTTAAACACCTCAGCATGGGCCTTCCTCCCCGTCATCGTGCGTGAGTAGTAGCTGCTCCCCATTATTTAGGGGTGGGCAGACTTCAACTCGAAACTTTGGCCCAACTAGCCAGAGCAGGTTAGAGAAGCGGGTTTAACTATTATCCCCACAGAGCTGCCTCCTGGGGATTTTGGGGGACACAGGGCCGAGAGCCCAAGGGGACCTCGCCTCGAAGACCTGAGTGCAGCAGACCAGTGCCAAGATGGAGAGCAGCACCCAGCAGGCCCTGGGCAGCTCCTCTCCCTCCACCTGCTCATGTCTTCCACCAGGTCTCAGGCTCTCTGCTTCCTGCCTTAGAATGCCACCAGCCAGGGGATGGCCACTCCACTCTGATGGGAGCCACCTCCTGACACTGGCACATGGGCCACCTCCGCGGGCCTGAAGCTGGCCCAATCACTCACACACCTGGCAGCAACTCCAGGAGCCCCTGCCTAAGACCCTTAAGGTAACCGTGAGGCCGTCTTGGTCTTTGATCCTTCTGAAGCCCCCTCTCAGGCACCCACCACTGTGAGCTTGTTTCCTCTTCCTCACCCTGAGGGCAGACCAATGGATTGAGTCCCTGTGTGCAAGGCACTGTAGATACACAGAGAGATGAGCAGCAGAACTTGCCCTGAAGTAGACAAAGCTTTGAATCACGGTTCTATCACTTACTAGCTGGGTGAGCCTGAAAAAGTTTAATAATCTCCCTGTACCTCAGTTTCTTCTCCTATTGCAGTCTCGCATCTGTGTCAAAATAAAAGAAAAAAAAAGTTTCTTCTCTTACGAAAAACAAATCTTAATAACCCATTTGTGGGGTTGTTAAGAACAATAAAATAATATATTTAAGTACCAGAACAGTGCCTGGCCCATAGTGAACATTCAACAAATGACAGTCACTCAGCCAGTCATCCAACACCTATTTATTTAGAGGCTTCCACGTGCCAGGAATATGCACTGGATCGTAAAAGCTCTTAAGAGTTACTGCCACTGTTCCTTTCCACTCCCAACCCCGAGTGGGACTCACCTGTCCTTGGTGCTCAGGGTGCGCCAGCTGATGTGATGCAGTGGTCCAAACTCTCACACCTATCGGTGAGCCCCTCCCCTGTAACTCGGCCATTCAACAGCCAGTTACTGCTTGTCTGCTCTGTTGCACAGTGCACGGTGCCGGTGCTGAGACAGGATGGTAAATAAAGCATAGTCCGTACACTCCAGCCCCACCACCTGCTGGGAAATTGATAATAAACATGTTGACAGATTAATAGATGCACAGCACACACAGCGCCATTGTCTTCCCTGTGAAACCCACTTGTGATCCTAATGGGGGTAATTAATTCTAAGTCAAACTGGGGGAGAGAGGAGCAAGGACTTGGCTGGAGCGCAGGAGTGTGGACTCTGGAGTACCGCTTGAATCACATCACACAGAACCTTGCCTCTCGACCATTAACATCGCAATAGGACCCCAGACCAACTTCCTGTAACCCTGCAGCCTGACCAAGACCCTCACTGGTCCTCTTCCATCTTCTCTTGCAATTACACCTTTCCCCTACCCTAAGGAGCCATTTTCGAGCCTCCCGAGAGCCTGGACTTAGCCCTTGCCAGCTCCTCAGGCAGGGACCCAACTTGGTTTACACCACCATTCGGCTTCCTGGCTTAGTCACTTGCCGTGGGAGGGCTGTCCCAATTTGAAGAAGGGCAAATCACAAATGTCAAGTGGCTGAGACCCAAGCGCAGGTTCTTGCCAGAGGCACTAGTTTTACACCAGTCTGCACAGTCGGGAGCCCGTAATGAAAGAGGCTGACAGTCCATTAGCAGCAGAGCAGTGCTCGGGGCTCAGAGGCAAGGAGCTGTCATCCACCTCACTTCAAGGGCTTTCGAGGGTGAAATCAACTGTGTGCGTGTGTGTATTTATATCTATATACATAATCTTTCTTAAAAAAGGAATTATCAGTCACACCTGTGCCTGTTAAGAAGTGTAGAGAGACAAGAATCTGACATCAAGGAGAAGAAACGTCAACATGTTTCTAGTACTCTGTTCTCCCAACCCCTGGGCGCAGGTCTGAGACAGTCTCATAATAACAGAACAATTATTAATATATTGCAGGATTGGAAGACCCTTAAAGGTCTTCTCATCCAAGCCGTCTCTGATGTGACTCTTTACTTCAATGTTCCTGGCAAGAAACCATCCTTTCGCTTGAATGCCTCTAGTCACTGGGAACTCACTCCACCACCAGGGCATTTCCAACATCACAGTTCTTGACTCCTCTAATGGCTAGAAGGTTCTTCCGGATCTAAGAGCTTAAATTTGGGGCCACGTGACTTCCACCCATTGGTCCTAGTTTTACCCTTTGAACCCATATGCAAAAAAAAGGGAAAAAAACAAAAGCCTGATCCCTCTTCCTGAGACAGTCCTCTCCTGAGTCCCGTTTCCATGCTGACAGTCTGATGTGCCCTCACCAACCTGCCAACTGTGTTCTGGACAAGATCCAATGTGTTACTAACATCTTCAAAATGTGGTTCCCACACTAAGAAATGTAAAATCTCTGCCACAGGTGTTACCAATGTGAAAACAGACATGCGCACACATGTGCACATAGAAATAAAGCTCCTCTAACTGTATTTTCATCCATTCTGCATTTCATAGCATATTGTCAAATGCCTTGCCGAAATCCAAGTGTATTATATCCATGTGTGTTCTTGATCTATCACTACATTGACTCTATCTAGAAAAAAAGAAAGAAGGAAAGAAGGTGTCCAGGACTGGCCCCAGCCCACCATGTGTGGGATGACCAATACAGGGATGGGCAGGACTTCTGCCTTCCTTGTTCTGGACTCTAATCTCCTATTAATTTGACCTTGGATCCTGTTAACCCTTGTGGAAGTTGGAGCTCATTACTGACTCGGACTGAGCTTCAGTCCAGGTCACATGCTCAGGTGTTAGTTTTAACACAGGAGTCACAGAAAAGTTATTAAGACAACATAACATATTCACGTTTCCCTTCCTGACTCCAGAAGCCAGCACTGAGCTTTCAGAGGTCCCCTGGGTGGGATTTTGGGCAAAGGTCCTGCAAAGGGTAGGGAGGAAGGGAAATGGTTTGAGTAGGGGAGGTGGACAGGGTAGATCATGGGGAGAATGGCAGTAGCCCGAGGCTGGGCAGAAATGGGAATGGGGCGGTGGGGACCAGTGCCCTAAAGGCGTGCAGTCCTTGTCAGCAGGACGGAGTATTCTGAACCTTTCTACAGGAACAAGTGTCCAAGGCAAGGGTAGAGTCCACGGCCAAACCCCAGCATCAAGTAGCAGAGGTGACCTCATAGACAGTAGGCAAAAGGAGCAACGGTCCAGCCAAAATCCCTGGCTTCTGGCCCCACAGAGGCCCAGGAGTCCTGGGTGATCAGACAGATGGGAAGGGGCTCAAGAGGTGACTGGGGCTGAATTTCTAACCACTGGACCGGGGAGCAGAATCAATCTGACTCGAAGAAATGAAGGCAGGTGATTCCAGAGTCCCTGATAAAACTCATATCCGCCACATCTCCCTGGCTATCCGGCCGCGGATCTCCCCCTTCCTGATGTTTATGCTGTTGATTTTTGGGACCCCAGTATGTTGCTTTGTATTTATTCATGCTAAATTTTTCTTTTCACCCATCAAAGCAGCCTTTTGATTTATGAGGATCCTAATTGTCATTTTGTAAGCTCTTCCTCCAAGGTTCATGAAACCTGCAATTTTGGCTGCCTCATTGGAGTCATTAGTAAGAGGTGATGAATCCAGCCGGGCCAAGGGCAGAGGGAGGGCTTGGCCGTGCTACTAAAGGCCTCCTTCCCAGCGACACTGCCATGCTGATCAGTCAGCTCTCTCCTGCCGCTTACGCAGTCTCTCAGGAATTCATCCAACTACACTGTTATCCATCCCACATATCTCTGCCTTCTGCATAGGCTACATTGGCAAATGCCCAGCTGAAACCCAAATGTGCTCAATCTACTACATGTTCTCTGTCTGTATCAGCAGTGACCCTAACAAGAAAAGGAAAAATGAAATGAGGTTAATGTAGCCCGGCTGCTGACTGGCTCCCGGCAAATCTGTACTAGCTCCAGGTGCTCCCTCCTGCCTTTTGTAAGGACCCGCAAATCTGGTCAAATCCTATCCAAATTCATCATCAAAGACCAAGTGCCCTTCCCCGACCCTGAATGTCCACTGTCCCCGCTCTGGTCCCCCTGAGGTTGACGAGTCCGAGTTCACACTCGGGCAATAAGAGAAGCAGGAGAGAAGCAAAGAAAAACAGGCAGACCGTGAATGAACATTTTCTTTCTTTTTTTAGTTAAGTCTAAAGAAAACCTTCATAGAAACATAATAGGGAAACAATACAAATTATAATGACCTGCGTATAAAACCTGGCACCAAATTTGGCCTTTGGGAATATTTATATATAAAAATATGCATTAAAATCTGCACCAGGGTACAGTGCAGTGGCTAACAACCCCCATGGGAGCAGCCACAAGGGCAGGTCTGGTCCATGGACGCAGGGAGCCCTTGGTCCTCCAGCTTCAGGGGTGAGCCCTAAGTGACAATGGCCTGCTCCGAGGTCAGAAGAGCTTTTCTGAAGGCAAAACCCTGTGAGCACCAAAATACCACAAGCCTGGCGTGAAACAAAAATGGTGCTAGGAAGAAGGGCAGGAGAGAAGGGTCATCCTTCATTCCCTTCTTCCTGGGCTCTGACCACTGAGGATTCTGGCTCTCTGGTAGACAAACCACCTTGAATTTTAGAGGAACTTTTGCAATTTCCAAATAAGCTGCCCAATTCTAACTCAAGGAGCCAAATCATAATTAACCTGATCTGAAGGACTAAGAACCAGTTATTGTGTCATTTTCTGCAGGTCAAGACCTTGAAATACCTACCAGAATGGCTATAATAAAAGTACAATGATGACAGTTTCAATCTCTTTCAGTCTTGGACCAAATGCAGCTGAGCAATTCTAGCCCAGAAATTACACTCAGAGGCAATGCAAAGCAGCTATGATCAATGCTGGAATTCCCTCCCTCTGAGTGTGACTTCACTGAAGCCCTCAACTATCCGTCCACAAGGCGATGGGAGCCTGGGGAGAGGGAGGGTCAATAATGCACATCTGCCTTCAAGGATGAAGACACAGTTCCTTCACTGGCAGGACCTGTCACTCGCTGAACAGGGCTCAGGACTATTTGTCCATTGGTTTGTACATTCATCGGGTCCCTGCTCAGCCCATCCTGTGGCTCTGTGGGGAGGGGCAACTGTCCCTCAGTTGCTAAGCTGTTGCCCCAAGAGTCTGGTTCCACAAATGGGAAACACACGAATGGGAACACGATAGAGATGGAGGGAGGGTGTGCAGGGGCATCGGGAGAAGCAATGGTGGGGAGGGAGCCCTGTGGCTTGGAGTGTCCCGCAAGGACGGCAGTGCCTCTACACGTTCAGGCTCCTGGTAGCTACTGAAAGGGCTGGGAGTCCTTCCTGTCATTCTAGTGGATTCCACAAAGGGAAAACAGACACCCTATCAATTTTTATCCAAAAGCAGAGTGATTTTCTCAGCTGCTTCCAGGGTGGTTTTTTTTTCCTCCCAGGCCCTGGCTTGACTGTCTTGCTGCAGGATGATCGGACACTTTCCCTCAACTGCTGCACGAAGTGAAGGGAGAGATGAAAGACAAAAAAGTCTGAATCACAATTTAGGCAAAAGCCGGGGGCCACAGGGCTGTTAATGAGGGACTTTCTCTCTCAGGCAGCAGGTCTCGGGACACCAGCGCCGAGAGTGAGAGACAGGTGCCCCCATGTTAACGGGCTTGGCATCGATCATTACCATATCCTACGACACTCTGCCTAGTTACTATGGCTCTTTCGGGATAGAAGCCAGACCTGGTAGCTCCTTCACAAAGTCCTAAGACATCTTGTGTGGAACACGGAGGAACGGAGTCCGTTCCATTGTAAAGTGACTTGACGACACCCTCTAGTGGAAATTATAAATAAAACAGGACCATGTGTCCAATTCACCTTCTGATAGCAGAGTGCTTTCAAAGTTCCCCATAAAAATGGAAAAACAAAAATAAACAAAAACAACAGATTATCTTTAAGAACACAATAATAACTAAAAAAAGATAGGAGTTCACACCCACACTTAGTGCCCTCACTGCCAAGTCACACCCCCTTCTCAGAGGGTCTGACTTTATTATATTCTAAGAAAGGGAGGCATGTTGTGGGGGGGGCTCGCGGTCCCCTTAAAGTTTGGGCAGACTGCCCACTGGCGCCAGAATGATGCCAAAGACATAGAAAAGTCCCAGCAGGAGGTTGAGCTTGGCAGTCCTCTGGGGCAGTTTGTTGAAAGCCTGGCTTCGGAACTGTCTCTCGAGGGAAAAGGCCATGGGGATGGTGAGCAGCGGCAGGGCCAGGCTGATGCTGCAGTGCACGGCCAGGATGCTGAAGACCAGGTAGGGCAGGAAGAGCAGCGTGTTGTAGAGAATGTAGGAGAAGGTGGGGCCGATGAGGATGGCAAGAGTGACGATGCCGGCCTCCCGGTCGGACTCCATGTCCCTGGTGTTGTTGGAATGGAGAATGGCCTCGGTGCTAAGGGCGAGGGGGATGGCATAGACCAGTGGAAAGATGGCCAGGGACCCCACCTGGACGGCGTAGGCGAACATCACAGCCAGAGGGCCAAAAGTGATGAGGATGATGAGGTCTCCCAGAGCCACGTACTTGAATCCAATTCCTGCAGCCAGAAAACCCAGAGAGTTGGTGTGAGATCACGGCTGGAAAGTTAGGGACTGTTCACCAAGAGGCAGGCCACCTCTGCTGGGAACGGTGAATCCTTAGACTGTGAGGGTGGGCACTCATTCCGTTCCTTTCCCTCCTAGAGCAAAATCTCATTTCTTCTCCAATGACACAGATGCAGAAAGGATGCCCAGTTAGGTTTCAAAGTCTCTCTTCTCAGGTTCATACCCAAGTTTCCCTACCTACTGTCCCCAACAGAGAGCACTGGGCTCCCACTGCCCAAAGACTGAGAAGGATCTAAAGGTCTTACAATCCAGTTCTTTGCTTTTTTTCACCCTTCACCAAATCCTGCAAGACTCCATGAGATAAGTCCCTCGCAGAACAGCCACCCTAGGCAACTACTTTTCTACCTCCTTCCCCCACAATCTCTGGAGACATTTTCTGGCTTTGAAAACCCCAGTGAATTGCACTGCAAAATTCCACATAAAGAAACCTTCACCCTGCCGTGAGCAACATGGCTAGGCAGCCGAGCCATATCGCCATTTCCCTTCCCTGGCTGCCATGAGGTTAAAACAAAACCATCCCTAACTCCCACTCTGTGCTGCTAATCTACTTCAAAGCCCGTCTAATCAACTTTTTTCAAACCTGCCCATTCTCTCAGTCCCATCTCATTCCAATCTCAAATCCAAATCACAGTCATCTTATGCCTAGAAAATTACAACACTCTCCAAATTGGTCCCTTGGCTTCCAATCTTGTAACAACCTCCTGTCCTCATCCCTAATCTCCACACCGCAATTGAAGCAAGCCTTTAGAAATACCACTCTAACCACCCTCCTTCCCCCAGCATACACCTTAAAGCTTTATCAAGACTCGCCCTGAGGATGAAAGTCCTAGATCTTTAACCTGGCTCACCTCTAGCCCTACCTGTCTCTCCTGCCTCTCCTTCTCTCCCCTCCACTCAGACTTCTTTCAGTTCCTCGGGGCTTTCAGACACCCCCTCTCTTTGACTGGCTAAGGCCTTTTCACCCTTTAAGACTTTAAAGACCATTCCTCGAGACAGCCTCCCCTCACCCCCTAAACCACATTTGGTCCCCCTGCTCCATGGCAACCTGACTACAACTTTCGTAAACTTCCTTTTATCATGCCTCTAATTACATAATCTCTGCTTTTCCCACCAAACTGTAAGTCCCATGAGGGCACAGCCTTGCGTCTGGCTTGTTCACAGCTCACTCCCCGATGCTCAGTGCAAGGGCTGAACTGAACACAGAGCTACAGTAACAAGCACCTGGAATTTAGGACCAAGGTCAGGAAAAACCTCCCACTCAGATTGAAACAGGTAAAGCAGGTGAGAGGTGCCCATTGAAGGAGGTGACAGAGTCAGACCCTGTCTCAAAAAAATAAAATAAAATGACAGGAGCCAAGGAACGAGATTCACACATATATTGCTACAGAAGCTTAGGAAACTCTAGATCTAACCAAGCTACAAGGTGTGGCCTCAGGATCAGAAAATAAAAAAGCTCAGAAAGAGAAATCAGAAAGCTCTTGGGTGATCAAGTGCATTTTAAGCAGTTTAAAATGGTAAGTGACAACAGTCTGCACAGGATCTAAAACCATGGGGGCCTAGCAAAGTGGCTTACACCTGTAATCATAGCACTCTGGGAGGCCGACGCAAGAGGATCACTTAAGCCAGGGGTTCAAGACCAGCCAGGGCAACATAGCATGACCCAGTCTCTACAAAAAATAGGAAAATTAACCAGGTCTAGTGGTGTGTGCCTGTAGTCCCAGCTACTTGGGAGGCTGAGGCAGTAGGATCGCTTGAGCCCAGGAGTTTGAGGCTGCAGTGAGCTATGATCATGCCATTGCCCTCTAGCCTGGGCGACAGAGCCAGACCCTGTCTCAAAAAAATAAAAAAGTTAAATAAAATAAAACAACGGGAGCCAAGAAACAAGATTCAGCCCAAGGTTACCTTCCCATTAGCAGTTGGGGCTCCTTGGCATTAGAACAAAGCACGCCCAAGGAAGGCATCACAGGCAGGCCCCTGACACTCCCCAACACCCAGCAAGCCAATCCCGATTGTGCTGTCTGAGGACATGCCCCCTGGTCGGAAGTTCCCGCAGGCAGAAAACACCAGCTCCAGTTCTGAATTAGTAAATTGATGTCTCTTGCAATATCTCACACATTTAGGGGACTACCACTGCCCGAAGGCAGGAGTACTCCCGGCACAGGTCTCGCAAGTGTCTCCAAAGCTGCCCGCTCTCCTGCTTATTTTCTCAGCTCCGCAACTGACTTCAGGGCTCTGGCTGTGGAAGAAAATGCAACAGCGCTACAGCCTTGACCTTTGGCTGGGTTCTCCAAGAACACTGCCTCAGATCACCCGGCAAAAAGTGACGTGAGCAAAGTTGAGCAGAGACCTGTGTCCCCACCTTAAGTAGGTCCTACACAAAAACCAAGCATAAACCTGCTCTGGGGATGGAAAAGGTCTGGTAAACTTCCTGAGGTCATCTGACACAAGGAAACGACAGAGCCCTTGGGCAGAAAGCCCCGTTCCCTCAGTGTCTGAGGCTCGTGTGCTCCACCAGATTCAGAGATGCCGCCCACCTCGGAGTTTCCTTTTAGGCATCCCACCCCTCCCAACACCATTTTCTGAATGAGCCTGCACAGTGACATACTGGGCCAATTCTCCACAGAGCAGCCAGGATTAATTTGGTAAAACATAAATCAAAAAGTTGGCAAGGATGCAGAGCAACTGGAACCCTCACATATTGCGGGTGGGAATGTAAAATAGTACAACCACTTCAGAAAACAGTTGGCAGTTTCTCATAAAATCAAATATCACCTACCCTATGATCCAGCAATTCCATTCCTAGGCATTTACACAAGAGAAATGAAAACACAAAAAGACTTGAACATCAATGTTCAGTCATAATAGCCAAAATATGGAAACAATCCAAATGACCCTGAACAGGAGAATGGATAAACAAATTATGGTATATTCATACAATGGAATGCTGCCCAGCAATACAAAGGAACTACCGGTACGCGTGACAAATTTCAAAACATCATGTTGAACAGAAAAGCTGGACATATGCACTCTTAATGAGTTCATACTGAAATAAACAAAGATACATGCGAACATAACTAGTTCATACTGAATGGTTCTATATCAGGCAAAACTAATCTATGTGAAGGAAATCAGAACAGAAGTTGCTCTGGGCAGGTCAGGGAGAGTGGGACAGATGGGCAAGAAGCACAAGGAAGCTTTCAGGCTCGTGGAAATGTGTGTTCTTCATCATGATGGGGCGTGGGTTACGCAGCTGTGGGCATTTGTCAAAATTCATCAAACTGCAACACGAAAGAATGTGCATTTCACTGTATGTCAATTATGTCAATAAAAGTCAATATTAAAAAACCTAAACCAGATTATGTTGTTACTCTGCTCAATATCTTCTTCAATGTCTTCTCATTTGTTCGTTTAATGAATGAATATTTATTAAGTATTATTACATGCTAGGGCCAGGTGCAGTGGCTCACGCCTGTAATCCAAGCACTTTGGAAAGTGGGGGGTCGCTTGAGGCCAGGAGTTCAAGACCAGCCTGGGCAACACAGCGAGACCCCCAACTCTACCAAAAAATTTAAAAAAGAAAAAGCTGGGCATGGTGGCATGTGCCTATAGTCCCAGCCACTTGGGAGGCTGAGGCAGGAAGATCACTTGAGCCCCAGAGTTGGAGGCTGCAATGAGCTGTGACTGTGC
>RJWJ010034445.1:0-17248 GCA_004363605.1 Indri indri | reverse complement strand
GGATTTGTAGCATGCAAAAATTTTCTCCCATTCTGTAGGTTGTCTGTTTGCTCTTGTGACAGTTTCTTTGGCTGTGCAGAAGCTTTTTAATTTGATCAGGTCCCATTTATTTATTTTGGTTGTTGCTGTGATTGCCTTTGGGGTCTTCTTCATAAATTCTTTGCCTAGGCCAATGTCTAGAAGAGTGTTTCCAACTTCTTCCTCTAGAACTCTAATAGTTTCACTCCTTAGGTTTAAATCTGTTACCCAGCATGAGTTGATTTTTGTGAGAGGTGAAAGGTGTGGATCCTGATTCAGTCTTCTACGTGCGGCTATCCAGTTTTCCCAGCACCGTTTATTGAATAAGGATTCTTTTCCCCAGTGTACGTTTTTGTGTGGTTTGTCAAAGATTAGATGGCTATATGACGATGGTTTTATATCTGGGTTCTCAGTTCTGTTCCACTGATCAATGGCTCTATTTCTGTGCCAGTACCAAGCTGTTTTGATTACTACAGTCTTATAATAAAGTTTGAAGTCTGGTAAATTGATACCACCCATTTTGTTTTTATTGCCTAGAATTGTTTTTGCTATGTGGGGTCTTCTCTGGTTCCATACGAAGCGTAAAATTAATTTTTCTACATCTGTGAAGAATGATGTTGGTATTTTAATAGGAATTGCATTGAATCTGTAGATCACTTCGGGTAGTATAGACATTTTAACAATGTTGATTCTGCCGACCCACGAGCATGGTGTGGTTTTCCACCTATTTACGTCCTCTGCTATTTCCTTCCTGAATGTTTCATAGTTCTCCTTGTAGAGGTCTTTTACCTCCTTAGTTAAATATATTCCTAGGTACTTTATTTTCTTTGTTGCTATTGTGAAGGGAATTGAGTCTTTGATTTGGTTCTCGGTATGACTGCTGTTGGCGTATATGAAAGCGTCTGATTTGTGTATATTGATTTTATATCCTGAGACTTTACTGAATCCATTTATCAATTCCAGGAGCCTCTTGGTTGAATCCATGGGGTTTTCTAGATATAACATCATGTCATCAGCAAATAGTGAGAGTTTGATCTCTTCTGTTCCCATTCGTATGCCTTTAATCCCACTCTCTTGCCTGATTGCTGTGGCCAGGACTTCCAGCACTATGTTGAATAGAAGTGGAGATAGTGGGCAACCCTGTCTGGTTCCAGTTCTAAGTGGGAGTGCTTTCAGTTTTTCCCCATTCAGTATGATGTTGGCTATGGGTTTGTCATAAATGGCTTGTATCATTTTTAGGTAAGCCCCGTCTATGCCTATTTTGTTAAGCGTTCTTACCATAAAAGGGTGTTGAATTTTGTCAAATGCCTTTTCTGTGTCTATTGAGAGAATCATATGGTTTTTGTTTTTGCTTCTGTTTATGTGGTGAATTACATTTACAGATTTGCGTATGTTGAACCATCCCTGCATCTCTGGAATGAAGCCCACTTGGTCATGATGGATTATTTTCTTAATAAGCACCTGGATTCAGTTAGCTAGAATTTTGTTGAGAATTTTTGCATCTGTATTCATAAGGGATATTGGTCTGTAGCTTTCCTTTTTTGTTGAGTCCTTTCCTGGTTTTGGTATCAGGGTTATGTTGGCTTCATAAAATGTGTTGGGGAGGAATCCATCCTTCTCGATGTTGTGGAATAATTTCTGCAGGATAGGCACCAGTTCTTTTTTGTAGGTGTGGTAAAATTCGAGTGTGAAACCATCTGGTCCGGGACTTTTCTTTTTTGGAATGTTTTTTATTGCTGTTTCAATTTCAGTCCTTGATATTGGTATTGATATTCATGAATTCTGTTTCTTCCTTGTTGAGCCTAGGGAGGCTGTGTGTTTCTAAAAATTTGCCCATTTCCTCCACATTTTCCAGTTTGTGTGCATAAAGGTTTTTATAATATTCATAAATTATATCTTGAATTTCCACAGCATTGGTTGTAACTTCTCCTTTATTGTTCCTGATGGAGCTTATCAGAGATTTTTCTTTTCTGTTTTTCATTAGTTTAGCCAAAGGTGTGTCAATTTTGTTTATTTTTTCAAAGAACCGACTTTTTGTTTTATTAATCTTCTGTATAGTTTCTGCGTTGTCAATTCCATTTAGTTCTGATTTGATCTTATTAATTTCCCTTCTTCTGCTGGGTTTGGGGTTGGTCTGTTCTTCTTTTTCCAGTTCTTTGAGTCGATTCATTATGTTGTCTATTTCTGATCTTTTTGACTTTTGGATACAGGCATTTATGGAAATAAACTTTCCTCTCAGGACTGCTTTGGCTGTGTCCCACAGATTTTGATAACTTGTGTCACGTTTGTCATTTAGTTCAAAGAATCTTTTGATTTCCATCTTTACTTCCTCGTTTATGAAGGAATTGTTCAGCAGAAGGTTGTTTAATTTCCATGACTTCGTGTAGAGATGAGAGTTTCTGTTTGGGTTGATTTCTATTTTTATTCCACTGTGATCTTAGTAGATGCATGGTATGATTTCTATTTTTTTAAATTTTTTGAGACATGCTTTGTGTCCTAGAATATGATCAATCTTAGAGAATGTCCCATGAGCTGATGAGAAGAATGTATATTCAGTGGTTTTTGGGTGAAATGTCCTGTAAATGTCAGTCAGGCCCATTTGTTCTAGAGTTGTGTTTAAGTCCATTATTTCTTTGTTAATTTTCTGTTTGGAGGATCTGTCCTGTGCTGTCAGTGGGGTGTTGAAGTCTCCAACTATTATGGTGTTGCTGTTTATCAATTTCTTTAGATCAAGTCGAGTTTGCTTTATGAATATGGGTGCACCTAAGTTGGGTGCATACATATTTAGAATTGTTATGTCTTCTTGTTGAACTGTACCCTTCACCATTATATAGTGACCGTCTTTGTCTTTCATTACTTTTGTTGTTTTAAAAACTAAGTTATCTGAGATCAAAACTGCCACACCAGCCTTCTTTTGGCTTCCATTTGCTTAGAATATTGATTTCCACTCCTTTACTTTGAGTCTAAATGCATCCGTGCAGGTTAGATGTGTTTTCTGGAGACAGCAGATGCTTGGCTTATTTTTTTTTATCCATTTGGCCAGCCTGTGTCTCTTGAGAGGGGAGTTCAAGCCATTCACATTTATTGAGAGAACTGATAAGTGAGGCAAATTAGTATTCATTCTGTTGGGTTGCATTTTTTTGCTTTGTTTTCTCTCTTGAGCCGTTGTGGAATCTAGCCTTTGATCTTTAACTTTTGAGTGGTTTTACATTCGAGAGTGTTTATTGTGCTGATCCTTGTGTAATTCTGTTTTGAGTACTTCTTGGAGAGCTGGTCTTGTCTTGGTGAATTCCCTCACTCTTTGCTTATCTGAGAATGTCTTTGTTTCTCCTTCATATATGAAACTTAGTTTTGCAGGGTACAAGATTCTAGGCTGGGCATTATTCTGTTTCAGAAGAGTGAGAATGCAGCCCCAGTCTCTTCTTGCTTGTAGGGTTTCAGTCGAGAAGTCTGGAGTTATTCTGATGGGCTTTCCTTTGTATGTTACTTGTTTATTTCGCCTTACAGCTCATAGAAGGGCCTCTTTAGTGGATATATTGGTCAATCTGATGATTGTATGACGTGGTGTCTTCCTATTTGCATTGAATTTCCCTGGGGTCCATTGAGCTTCTTGTACCTGTATATCTAGATTTTTAGCAAGGCCTGGGAAATTCTCCTCTATTAATTCTTCAAATAGCTTGTCCAGCCCTTGAGTGTTTTCTTCTTCACCTTCCGGAATCCCTATCACCCTCAGGTTTGGTTTTTTCACATAATCCCACATTTCTTATAGGCTTATTTCTTTTCTCTTAATTTTCTGCTCGATCTCTGTGACCGACTTATTTAATTGGAAGTTGTCTTCAATCTCTGAGATTCTTTCTTCTGTTTGATCTACCCTGTTCTTGAGGCTTTCCCCTGTGTTTTCTAGTTCCCTAAATAAGTCCTTCATTTCTAGGAGATTGGTTTGATTTTTCTTTAATATTTCAATTTCTTTAGTGAATTTTTCTTCTAAGTCCTAGATTTTTTTTGTGGTTTCTTTGTGTTGGTTATCCATTTTTTTTGCATATCATTGAGTTTTCTTACAATCCATGTTTGAAATTCTTCTGTCATTTTAGTGTTCTGAGTTTGGTTAATGTCAATTACTAGGGAGCTGTTGTTCCTCTTTGGGGGTGTGCTTTCCGTTTGATTTTTCATACTTCCAGAGTTCTTTCGGTGATTCCTTCCCATCTGTAGCCATTGTTCCTTCTTGCTTTTAGATTTTCATTTGGATAATGACACACCCTGTTTAGTCTCTGAGCCAGTAGGTGGTGTTTGTGGGTGAGATTCAACCACACCCTTTATGATGAATCAGTAGATGCAGTAAAAGGGTGTGCAGAATGACCTCCCTGTCAGTAGGTGGCACTTGCTGGGAGGAGCGAGCTGCAGTGCTGTTTTTGGGTCCTGTAGCCAGCTCCTATTCCTCTGGAGAGGCCCTCTTGTGCCTTGGGTGGTGGGTGGGGCCCTGGGACTTCCAGGTGTGTCCTTATTCTCCACCTCAGTGGGGGCAGGTCTGGGAGTGAGTCCGGGTGGGGCTGGGTTGGGTAAGGCCACCCTCAGGCTCCACAAATGCTGTTAGCAGGGGTCAAAGGTCTGTTCTTTGCTTCTGTGCAAAGCTGCCGGGAGGGGCTGAAATGGCTCCACTCAGCTGAAAGTCTGGGCTTGGGGGGTGGGGCTGTCCGAAACCCGCACTGTGGAGCATGTCTTGCTTCCTTCCACCCTCCCCGTCTCCATGACCTCTCCCAGGCCTCTGCCAGCAAGCAGGACCTCAGGCTGATGGATCTCCCCTGGCTGTGACGTGGGCTGGGAGGTTCCCTCCCCAGGATCGCAGCCTGAGCTGGGTGCACAGCCCTCTTTTGGGAGGAGGGTTGCCGCTCAGGCACGCTGATCTGCCCCTGAAGGCACACACTCCACAGTAGGCTTTTTCACAGATCTCCCTTCTGTGCCCCGAGGCAGTGCGATCGTGACCTGGGTGTATGGGGTCTGGTCTGCAGCCCTGTCCCCTGGGCCCTGGAGATCAATCCCTGACTCTGCCAGGGCGAGGGGTGCTGGTCTTGAATCACCTACAGGGTGTCCAAGCTGGATCAATTTCACTCCACCTTGGGATTTGCCCCACTCTCCTGGAGTCCCCAGGCAAGCAGCACGTGGGAGGGCTGGTGGGTAGGGAGCTCGCAGTCTGAGTACCCCTCAGTCTGCTGTAGGGCCCCAAAAGGAAAGGTCCCGTTCCTTGGAGATGCCTCTGTGTGATGGCTAAATTGTCTCTCTGGGCACCCATGGGTAGGGAAGGGGAAGGAGAGAATGGAGCAATATGGTGTCTGCTGATAGGCTCGGGTCTGCACGTGGGGAGGTGCCCCACGGGAGCTGGGAGCCCGGTGCCATGTCTGCAAGAGGCCACTGCTCAGTGGTGGCAGCCGTCTCTGGGCTGGTGATGGCAGGTCTCTCCAACTGCTCAGGAGGCCACCAACAGTCCAAGATGCAAGGGAGGGGAAAGTTATCTGCTCCACCTACCCTTGTCGCTGGTCTCCAAGCCTCTCAGGGACCTTTCTCCTTCCAGTTCTCCTCCGCAGCGTCTTCCCGTGGAGTCCCCTGTAGTTTCAGGTACGCTTCCTTTTGACCCTCACCTGATCTATGTTTTTCTGTTAGTTTATTTTTTTCACTTTCTTCTAAAATCTGTTTTTTTTGCAGAGTCACTCCTATTGGCGGCTTTTCTCGTCCGCCATCTTGGCTTCTCCTTGAAGATGTAGTTTTAATTATAGCTGTTTGGAAGAGAAATAATGTGATATATGTACGTCAGTCATATCAGACCTTTCTTCTTTCCCAATGTAGCCATTTTTAGTGCTATAAATTTCCCCTCTAAGCACTGCTTTAGCTGTAATCCACACATTTTGAAATGCTGTGTTTTCATTTTCATTCAGTTTAAATTTAAGTTTATAATTTGCCTTCGATGTCTTCTTTGACCTATAAGTCATTTGGAAGTATTTTATTCAGTTTTCAAATATTTGGGGATGTTCTAGATATTTTTCTGTTATTGATTTCTACTTTTATTATCATCAGAGAACATATCTTATATAATTTGAATCCTTTTAAATTTGTTGAAACTTGTCTTATAGCACAGAAGATGGCCTGTTTTTGTAAATATTCCATGTGCACTTGGAAAAAATGTGTATTGTACTGTTGTTGAGTGTTCTAAAAATTGTTTAGCAGGTCAGATGGGTTGATAGTATTGTCCAAGTCTTCTTTATCTTTACTGATTTTTTCGTCCGCTTGTTCTGTCAGTTACTGACAGTGGTGTTGAAATTGTGACTATTGTGGATTTTCCCTTCTCATTTTTCAGTTTTTGTTTCATGTATTTTAAGGTCTGTCATTAGGTTCACAAATATTTAGGATTCTTACGTCCTTTTAATGAATTGACCTCTTTATCATTATGAAATGTCTTTCTTTATCCCTGATAATATTCTTTGTCCTGAAATCTGCTTTCTCTGATATTCATATAGCTACTCTTGCTTTAAAAGATTAATGTTAGAATGGTTTATCTTCTCCCATCGTTTTACTTTTAACCCATTTGTGTTTTTATTTGTGTTTTAAAGTGGGTTTCTTAAAGGCATCTTATAGTTGGAGCTTGGGTTTTTAATCCAGTCTAATGTCCTCTGCCTTTTAATTGGGTGTTTAGACCATTTATATTTAATGTGATTATTAATATGGTTGGATTTAAAGCCACCATCTTTCTGTTTTGTTCCATCTGTTCTTTGTTCCATTTTTCCTCCTTTTCTACCTTCTTTGATTAAATAAGTATTTTTTATTATTCCACTTTATCTCCTTTGTTGGCTTATTAGCTATATGGTTGACCTTTGAACTATGCAGGTGTTGGGGCACCAACCCCCTGCCCAGTTGAAAATCTGTGTCTAACTTTTAACTCATCCAAAACTTAACTACTAATAGCCTACTGTTGATTGAAAGCCTTACTGATATCATAAACAGTCAATTAACACATATGTGTCATATGCATTATATACTGTATTCTTACAATAAGGCAAGATAGAGAAAAGAATATGTTATTAAGAAAATCATAAAGAAGAGAAAACATACTTATGATTCATTAAGTGGAAGTGGATCATCATAAAAGTCTTCATTCTTATTGTCTTCACATTGAATAGGGTGAGGAGGAGGAAGAGAAGGGGCTGTTCTTGCTGTCTCAGGGGTGGCAGAAGTGGAAGAAAATCCATGTATGAGTGGACCCAAGCAGTTCAAACCTGTGTTGTTCCAGGGTCAATTGTACTTTGTTTTGTATTTTTATAGATTACTTTCAGGTTTATAGTATACATCTTTAATTATCTCAGTCTACCTTCAAGTGATATTATATCACTTCATACATAATAAAAAGGAAAAAAAAGCTTTTATTTCCCCTTTTTTCAGCATTTATACTTTCATTGTCATACATTTAACTTTTTTACCTGTTATAAGCTCCATAAAAATTATCATTCATTTTTGATAGTTTTTATTGCTGTGTCTTCTGATTCATTGCTCTTTTCTTCTGCAGTATCTAATCTGCTATTAATCCATCCAATAGTATCATTCAGATACCGTAGTCTTCATCTCTAGAATTTTGATTTGGGTCTTTTTTTTTTACCTTCATCTTCCATGTCTATTTAACATGCTCAGTCTTTCCTCTGCCTTACTGAATGCATGGAATAACAGCTAAATCTTATTTAACATAACTATTGCTAATAACTATTGAACGTAACTATAGAACATAATAACTATTGCTAATAGTTGTATTCTAGAAAGTCACTGTTAACATGATTTAGCAATTACTCAACCATTGCTCTTAGGGGAAATGCAGGGTTAGGTTCCTGTGAGTTTCTCGTTAGATTTTCTTCAACTGATCAATATACTGTATAACCTTGTTTTATGTATCTTTCTGTTTAAAGACACCGTATTTTATATGCACTATTTGTTAACATTGAACTCATGGCCAACAATGCTATAACTCATGCATAAATAAAGTTTACATGTATTTTCTCCATAAGGTACAATACAGCTTACTAGACAGCACTTCAACACTGTGCTTAGGGGCCATTTTAAGCAGTGAAATCACCAACAAAAAACACAGAAAAATGCAAAAAAATGCAGCATTAAATAGACTGTGTAAAGGACACTTGTTTATAAAATGAGAGCTGAAACAAGAAGGCAGAGCATCACCTTGTTTGACCTCAGCTATGAACATGTATGTTGGGAGATTCAATCTTTTGGCCCTCTGCGCTTTTCACAAATGACCACAAAAGCACATGAGTATTGATGTTGGAGTTACAAATAAATTTTATCAAGTAGACACATTTACAAATATGGAACCTGTGCATAATGAGAGTCAACTGTATCTGTATTTATAATACCTGTTTTAATGTCTTTTTTAACTTAATTTATCATCTATCTCATTTCTGGGCCTGTTTCTATTGACTTATTTTTCCCCTCATTTTGAGTTGTATTTTCCTGTTTCTTTGCATGCTTGGTAATTTTTTATTGGATACCAGACATTGTGAATTTTTGCTTTGTTGGGTGCTGGATATTTTGTATTTCTTTAAATATACTTGAGCTTTGTTCTGGGATACAGTTAAGTTACTTGGAAATAATATGATCCTTTCATGGCTTGCTTTTAAACTTTGTGAATGGGGACCAGGACAGCCTTTAGTCTGGAGCTAATTTTTCCCTACTAGTGAGCTAATATTAATACTTTGCCTTAAGCTTTATAAAGGTTTTTTATTCTGACTTGTGTTAACACGAACTGTTCTCAGTCCTTTGTGAGGTTCCTTCTTGGTGACTCTTTCCCTACCCTTAGGTATTTTTGCATCAACTGAAGACTTGAGGAGAAGAGGGGGCCCCTCTGCACATTTCTGGGGCTCTCTTTTTGTACAGCTCTCTCCTTTGCATATAGCTTGCTCCTTTCTGGTATCCTGCCCTGTGAATTCTAGCCACCGTGGTCTCCCTGAATTCTTAGATCTATCTTCTCAACTCAGAGAGACCAATGAGTTTAGTTTGGGTTCACCCTCCCTGTACTGCACCTTCGAAATTCTCTCCAGGCAATAAGCTGAGGCAGGTGTACTGCTCACCTCATTTGTTTTCCTTCTCTCAGGGATCACTGTCCTACACTGCTTGTTGTCCAATATCTGAAGACCATTATTTGGTAAATTTTTGTCTGGTTTTTTAGTCATTTAAGTTGGGGGGGTAAATCTAGTCTCTGTTATTCCATCATGGCCAGAGCAGGATTCTGTCAGTCACAGCAGGACTACTACCACTAAAGCAGTTGCAGCATTTTTAAAGCAAAAATGAGAGCCATAAAGCCCATCCTCTCCCCGTCCCCTGTTAGGTGGAGCTAAGCTAGATAGGCATTCATGCCAACAGGGTTTGGGAGGTGGGTAGCATGGTGGCCCAGAGTGGAATATCAGAGCCATATTGGAGTGAGAAGGACTCCCTGTGTGTTGTAAGAGTGTCCTGGCTTCGAATATTGGAGGCTGAGTGGTGTGAGAAAATGTTCATATGGCCCAGCACCAAGTATCAGAGCCAAGCAGGGTGAGGAGTGTAGAATCTAGCACTGTCCGCTGAGAGGGCCTGGGAGCAGTGATGCTTCAGTAGCAATAAGTACACCTAATGCCTAGATCTTGTCTTCTAAATACATTCTCTGCTAAAAGGAACCCAGATCTTCTGGAAGAAATGTCTGATTTCAGGGCTGAGAGTGAAATGAGCTTGTAGTAGCTTATGCCAAAAACTAATAAAGTGCTCAGAGAATGATGGACACATGCCTAAAATATAGAAACTAGGTTGAGGGGGCTTTCACTTTCACTGGCCAAATCTGAGACCTTTGGGGCATCAAAATAAATAATCATAGTAACAGACAATAACTCATGAATACAATAAGAATCTGTAAGTCTATGTGGATGGAGAAAGGAGAAATTTTGCCTTGGAGTATAATACCAACTGATGAATCTAAAAGGAATGGTGGAATTAGAATGATGTGAACTATCATCATAATAATTAATTCAGCCAGTAAACATAAATGAATGTGAGTAAAACTTTGATGAGGAATGGGATATTTAGATATAGTACACACAAATACTAATTAATTGGAAAGGGAGGGAAAAAGAGTAACTTTACAGTGGAAAAACCTGGCAGATACCACCTAACTGAAGCAATCAAGATTAACATCACCAGTAATGGGACAAATTGAAATTATGTATCATCTAATAGAATGTAATGAGCATCGCTTTTGTGGTACTCCTGCCAAAAAGCATAACCTGGAACTAGTCATGAAGAAACATCAGATAAACCCAAATTGAGGGACATTATACAAAGTAACTGGCCTGTAATCTTCAAAGAATCAAAGTAATTGAAGGCAACTGAAGAGACCTAACAACTAAATAAAATGCAAAGATAATCCTGGATTGGATCCTTTGCTATAAAGAACATTATTGGGACATTTGGTGAAATAAGAATGGGATCTGGATTAGATGATAATGCTACTAATTTCTTGACTTTGATAGTTGCATTGTGGTTATTTAGGCGAATGTCCTTATTTGTAGGAGTTATATATTAACATATTCAGTGAGATAGAGCATCATGTCTGAAAGCTTACTTTCCAGTAGTGTGGGGAAAAATGAATTTTTTATATTATTTTTGCAAATTTGTGTAAGTTTAAGATCTTTTGTCAGTGGGAAATTATTTCAAAATAAAATACTTTTATAAAGAATTTTCCAGCAGCTTTATCTTGTATTATTAGCAAGTTTATCTGTGTGAAAAACCTTATATAGCTATAACCCATTTAATCACATTTAGTTGTACAGTGAGCATATTCTTAGTAAAGTAAAATTTTGTTAAATTTGGACAGTACTAGGAAATTCGGGACTTATGGTTATCCTTTAGTACAGTTGTCATTGATGGTATATAGTGATATTTAGGACCTCACTTCTCTTTCTTTTGTCTCAGCCTTGTCAGACCCAAGCAGCCGACTTTCAACTTCTCCTCCTCCTCCAGCAATTGCTGTCCCCTTACTGGAAATGGGATTCTCTCTTCGGCAGATTGCCAAAGCCATGGAAGCTACAGGTATAAGCCAGTAGATGCAGATATGAGAAGTCCTATTTATTAAAGGCTACATATTTTTTAAGAGACTATAAAGCTTAATCAGATTTTTAACACCAGATTTTGTAACAAAGACATCATAAGAATGTTACCGTTCTTAAACTGGGAACATAAGTAAATAATTACTTTGCCCAAAGGCAGTATCAGACTTCTTTTCCCCCTCCCTGTATAGGTGCTCGAGGAGAGGCTGATGCCCAGAATATCACTGTCCTTGCCATGTGGATGATAGAGCACCCTGGACATGAGGATGAGGAAGAGCCCCAGTCGGGCAGCACAGCAGATTCCAGGCATGGAGCAGCAGTTCTAGGCAGTGGTGGGAAGTCAAATGATCCCTGTTATTTGCAGTCACCAGGAGACATACCATCAGCTGATGCTGCTGAAATGGAGGAAGGCTTTAGTGAAAGGTGAAGTTCCAATGTCTGTATTTCTGTTCCATGTGTTATAAATTTCAAAGCCCCATTTATATCCCTTCATAAATGCTTCTCATGGTGTGTAAAGTTGATGACTATAGGTATATGAAAAGATGGGTGTTTTAGTTGTAAGCTTATGTTTCTGTGAAGGGTAAAAGTGACATGACAAGTTTGAATTTGAATGCATGTTTTCATGGCAAGAAGGAAATTCATGATTTTTGTGTAAAACTGAGCTGAAAAGGGAAACTGAAAAAGCAAGTTTATTCTGAAGTAAAATAAATGTGCTGATAAAACAATTTTATCTCATATAAATGATATAAAATAGTGTTCACCCTAATATTAGAAATTGATTTAATTAATACATTTGATAAAAATGAACTTTTGGATCTTTTCTGTCTCTTAATGTAATTAAATTTATATTTTTATCTTTTCTATAGTTATATATGCCCCTTTTTTAGGTTGTAAAAAGATTTCTGTGATAATGCCTACCCCAAAATGAGATGCAATAAAATATTCTACCATTCTCCCTAAAATCTTTCCTCCTTCATCACTCCTTATAACTTTAAATCTTCATTTTTCATTTTCACCATGGAGTCATATTGTTTTTAAGGCTTGTGTCTTATGTAACATGCACACTTTTTCTAACAAGCTCAGTGAATATTTTCATAATATATTTTGAAATAATCTGTTTCCCCTAGGCAAGGATTCTCAATCATTTCAAATTTTAAGTATTTAATCATTTAGGATTTTGTTAAGGTCATATCCGATTTCGTTTGAATTTGAGCGTGCATTAAACATCATTTCATTGTTGATGGAATTAAAAATCAGATAAAATTATTGCTCAGGGCACAGGATATGACACATGTATAACTGAGGAATTTTAAAAGGGACAAAAGATACGTTTCAAATTTTATCATAAATATATTTTATTCTTAGTGATATTTGGAGAAAAAGTAATACCACACTGAATCTTGCACATACAATTTCTTTTCACGGTTTTTAAAAATTTGTGTTGCTTTTGAAATTGCACTTGTAGCCCTGATAATTTGGATCATACAGAGAATGCAGCTTCTGGAAGTGGACCACCGGCTAGGGGTCGCTCAGCAGTAACAAGAAGGCACAAGTTTGATTTAGCTGCTCGCACGTTGCTAGCAAGAGCAGGTAATTATATGTTTCACATCCTTCTCTTTGTGAAAGATTTTGTTTTAAAATCAATACAAAAGCAGCATTAAAGAAGATGTAAACTAATGATACTAAGTACTCAGTTCCTCCACATTAATAGGACAACTATTTGCATATCATTTTCTATACATAATTTTTCTTAATTGAAATCATAGTATACATTCATAGATTTATTTTTAAGTCTTTTTGGTGCTGAAGGCTGTACTGGCCACTTGTAGATTTTGAGAAATTTTGTAAATGCTCCTCCTGCCCTCAATCAGTTATAATTTGGGAAGCAGTGATGCACGTTTGGTATTTAGCGTCAGTGGTGAGGAGGAACTGGAAAGGGCACTGTGCCAGAAAAGTAGGCACTGGCTTTTCTGATGTACTCTGTGGGCTTTAGGGCTTCACTGCTAGGTAAGGCCTGGATTCCCTGATTACATTAATAAATCTTCCAGCATTATGTTCTGGGCATGTAAAGTGTAAATTATAGGGGATGTATTTTTCAAACTAAAAACTTGGATATGTGATTTGTCAAAACAGAATTTGATCATTGAAAAAGTAGAACATAAGTAATGATTCAATAATGTACATGAGAAATTGAGACTATCCTAGAAAATAGAGGATTTACATTTGCCATATAATTGAAAGGGACTTATTTTTAAAAAATAAACCTAAAAGAATAACAGCTCACATTTATTGAGATTTTTCCTATATAATTAACATTATAAAGTATTTTGCATGGATTATCTTATTTAAACCTATCAATGGCCCAGTGAGTTATGAGTGCTATTATTATCCCCATTTTACAGTAGAGGAAACACATGTGATAGGTACAATTTGAAGTTTATGGTCTGGGATCCAATAAGTCAGCTGAGATAGGTTCTCACCTACATGTGTGAAAGTTAAGGACTGGCGAAATAGTCAGAATTATTTTATTCATGCAAATAAAATGCCTTTTTTGTTTTGTTCTGAGCGGGGTTATACCGCTCTGTGCAGGCCCACAGGAATCAAAGTCGGAGAGAAGGAATATCTTTGCAGCAAGACCCTGGGGCGTTGTATGACTTTAATTTAGATGAGGAATTGGAAATTGATCTTGATGATGAAGCAATGGAAGCTATGTTTGGACAAGACCTGACCAGTGACAATGATATTCTGGGAATGTGGATCCCAGAGGTACTGGATTGGCCTACCTGGGTGTGTGTGACTGCAGCGGGGGCTGCTCTGACTTATTTTCCTGCCCTCCTGTTCATACAGCTTACTAACAGCAGCGTTGCCTACAATTGAAACACTCTAAAAGTCTTATATCTCATCCTGAGGTTTGGGGATTTAATGCTTGATGTTACTTTAATACCTACAAACTAATAAGAAAAAGTCTCTTTGTTTTCTCTGTGCGATTTTCTTCTTTCCCCAGACTAGATGAGTAGAGCCACATTGTGGTAATATTTGATTCTGATGTCAAAGATAGATTATAAAACAGGCATCAGGTCCCAGTAGATGCTGCTGGGTTTTATAACGTGGCTGCTGCTATGCTCACATTGCTACCTGAATGCATGCTCTTCTCCTTCATAGGTTCCATTTAATCAGTGTAATGCCTCATGCTAGGAACCAGTGATCACCTAGATCTTGTAAATACTTCTATTCAGGGGCAGGGTACATGATGGGTTTGTATATATACATTTGTTAGCATTACATTTTTGTAGCAGGGAGACCAAAAAGCTCATAGGTGTAAGTCCTACACGAAAGAGAATCTACTATGTCAATAGGTAAATGAATCCTCATGATTTTTCTCAGAAATTCATTATGCATTTTATGACCAGATGAAAATTAGTTCTTTTTACTAGCCAGGTTTTTAAAAAAAATCATTTTGAGATAGGGCAGATTGTCGTGTTCATTAACTCTTTTCTCATTAGGACGATCACTTACAACTTATTAGAGTGAGGGAGGGCAAAAACACCTTCAGGTTACATGGTCTAAATTCTAATTTGAAAGAAATTTTTCATGTAGCATTAACGAACATCTTGGAAATATTCCAGCGTATGTGAACAAAGTAGTTAATATAAATAATCTATTTGCCACTTCTTAATTTTATGTTAAATTAACTGTAATAATTTGGTATGAAATCATTTTGTGCAGCATGTTTGTGAGTCTGAAGACAGGGAAGAAGTGGTGGTGTGTGAACTGTGTGAATGCAGCGTTGTCAGCTTCAATCAGCACATGAAGAGAAACCACCCAGGCTGTGGGCGCAGTGCAAACCGCCAGGGCTATCGCAGCAATGGCTCCTATGTGGATGGCTGGTTTGGTGGTGAATGTGGAAGTGGAAATCCATACTACCTGTTATGTGGCAGCTGCAGGGAGAAATACTTAGCCCTGAAGACCAAATCCAAAGCAACAAGTTCTGAAAGGTACTTTGAAATTGTGTAAATATCCAGACCCTCTGAATGAGAGAATCTCATACCTTAAGACATGGGAACTGTAGATTTTTTCATGTGAGGAGTTATTTTTAAATTTCCCCGAAATCCTATGATTGCTGAATTGGGGGCAGAAAAGATGGAGGAGGTTGAAGAATTCATGTTCCCAGCTGAGGTGAGAACCTGACAGGATCTCTGAGAGTCCAGGAATAGTGGCATGGTAACAGGTCCTTTACTAGAGTTTGGCTGTTAATCTTTGACTTGTTGGCACTTTGTGGTTGGGACCTTCTCTTAATCCTCAGGAGACTTACACTCAGTTTTTTTCATTGGTATTTTCCATTATATTTCTGACATCTTAATTAAGACCTTTCTCTTGATGAAAAAATAGACTGTTTGAGTAAGTGAGCTTTCATGAAAATATTATCTCTTTACATCCTTAATAATAGTGAGTAGGTTTTTTGCCCTTGTTGTCAACTATTAAAATCTTAAAGGCTTTCTGGAATAGAACTTAATTAAAAGAGTTGTTGTAGGTGACCCAGAAATCTCCCCAGTAGTTTGGTAAAATAGTCAGTGATTTTCTAAGTGGGTATATAGCTACATACCGGCAGTTTTTATTACATTAGGCCATAACATGAAGCGTACTTTTTTGATTTTGTGCTGCTTTATTAATGACCTTTTAAAATGTTCTAATGACTTAATTTGCATTTTTGGATACTAACTGTTTTATATAAAAACACAATGTTCTTCATGTTTGGTGCAGGTACAAGGGACAAGCTCCAGATCTAATTGGCAAGCAGGACAGTGTGTATGAAGGTAGTTGTTTGTTTTGAGAGCTTCTTTATTTTACATGTTTTTTATATATACTCTGCTTAACATCTGTTACTAAAATTCACCTTTGTATGTGTGTTTGGATTTATGTACATGTTAACTTAAACTTTCCCTGAAAAACTCAAGATAGTTTGATAGCAACAGACCTAGTTTACAAGTCAAAGGAAAAGGACCTGGGTTCAAACATTAGCTTTTCCATAGAATGTTAATTACTGTTTGGCATATATTTTTTTCAAAGTAGGGAAAGGATATGGTTTATTTTGAATTTCCATCCTAACTATGGAAAGTGAAAAAGAAAAAATTGAGATAAGCATCAGTTTTTCTGGAGCACTCATTTTCTTAAAATATTAATAACTCATTTCTTAATGATCATGGAGAGAGATCATGAACAAGAACTCTTTGTTAGCCCCATGACAATATGTTTTATTAGTTGAAACCTCCATTATCAGCTGTAACATTTGTTATTGCTTTCAATAAATTTGACTACACAGAGTCCCTTTCCCTTAAAGTTGCACCATGCGTCAGGAGTACAGTTTGGTTTGGTCACTAAGAGATGGTGCTATAGTTCATTTTGTGGTCACTGGACTTCCAGTCGACCTGCATTTTAGATGTATTCTCACAATAACCATTGCCAGCAGAATTATGTCATGTTGATATTTACATACCATACATTTATTTATTTAAATTCCAGAAGACTGGGACATGTTGGATGTTGATGAAGATGAAAAGCTAACGGGTGAAGAAGAATTTGAATTGCTTGCTGGACCACTTGGTTTAAATGACCGGCGCATTGTACCAGAACCAGTTCAATTCCCTGACAGTGACCCACTGGGAGCATCAGTAGCAATGGTCACAGCCACTAACAGTATGGAAGAAACCCTGATGCAAATAGGTAAACTGAAACGCTGGTTTGCATTGATTTTATAGACTCTATGTTAATTTGTTTCTTGGATAAGTAAATAATAATAAGGTAAAGGTAAACAATAAGAATAGCAGTTCAGGCCGGGCGCGGTGGCTCACGCCTGTAATCCTAGCACTCTGGGAGGCCGAGGCGGGCGGATCGTTCTGAGCTCAGGAGTTCGAGACCAGCCTGAGCAAGAGCGAGACCCCGTCTCTACTGAAAAAAAAAATAGAAAGAAATGATATGGACAACTGAAAATACATATATAGAAAAAATTAGCCGGGCATGGTGGCGCATGCCTGTAGTCCCAGCTACTCGGGAGGCTGAGACAGTAGGATTGCTCAAGCCCAGGAGTTTGAGGTTGCTGTGAGCTAGGCTGA
>RJWJ010034444.1:0-17248 GCA_004363605.1 Indri indri | reverse complement strand
TCAGCCTCCCGACTGGCTGGGACTACAGGCATGTGCCACCATGCCCGGCTAATTTTTTCTCTATATATTTTTAGCTGTCCAATTAATTTTCTTTCTATTTTTTGGTAGAGATGGGGTCTCGCTCTTGCTCAGGCTGGTCTCGAACTCCTGAGCTCAGAACGATCCGCCCACCTCGGCCTCCCAGAGTGCTAGGATTACATGTATTGTTCTTTTTAAAGAGAGGATTCTCATTTTTCTTACTTCATTTCCATTTTTTCCTTCCTCCCAGTTGAAGTAGCGTGTATTTTTGTGTATATTGGTCATGTAGTCAAGTTGGGAGGCAAAGTGTTATTGGGAGCTATATTCACAAATAGGATAATTTCAGTCTGTAAATTTAGTGGAGGGAGGCTGTATAGTTAGCACAGAGTACGTGTGGGTGCTTAATTATTTGAGACTGTTCTTATATTAAGGAATAATATGATACCATGAGGAACCAACTTGTTTATAATGTCTCCTACTCAGTTAAAGTTATTAGTGGCATAAAATTTTCCTTTGAGGGAAACAGAAGAGACATTGATATTATAATTCATAGGCACAAAAATCTCATATATACAGTAGCTAATTTCCTTAATCTGTCTTAGCGGAAGATTATTTAACACACATGTCTATCTTATTCAGTTAATTTGCTTGAAATCTTAGGTTGGATTAAATATTTTCTGACAGTAGGAAAACTGCCTGGAATTACTAAGTCATGTTTACTAGAGGTTTTAAAAATAAAATTATGGCTGTGTGTGGTGGCTCATACCTGTAATCTAGCACTTTGGGAGGCTGGGGCGGGAGGATCACTTGAGCTCAGGAGTTTCAGGTTGCGATGAGCCATGATGATGCCACTGCAGTCTAGCCTGGGCAACAGAGCAAGACCTTGTCTCAAAAATAAATAAATAAATAAAAATTAAAAAATTAAGATTTAATACAGTCTTTCCTTCTCACTTGATTGGAATGTGCTGCTGGAAAATATGTGTGTGTGTATGTGTGTGTGTGTATTAAAACAAATTATCTTTTAGAATAAGGAGTTGAGTTCAGTGTTGTACTTTCCACTAACTTTTACCATGGATAAGTAATATATTTTCTCAGTTTGTTTATAAAATAATGAGGTTAAAGATATCAATAAAGATGTCAGTAAGGAAGAGAGGATTTTCAAAGGTTCTTATTATAAAATGTCCTTTGTATCTAATAATAAGTTTTTTCTTAGTCTATTTTGTCTGATATTAATGTGGCCACTCCAACTCCTTTTGGTTACTGTTTACATGGACAGATGCTTAACAACAAACTACTGAAATTGAAGAAGAAATAGAAAAATCTGAATAAACTTATCCTACAAAAGAGATTGAATTAGTAACCAAAAATTAAGCACCAAGAAAAGCCTAGGGACCAGACGGCTTTGCTAGTGAATTCTACCAAAAGTTTAAAGAATTAACACCAATCCTTCACTTAAGGAGGGACACTTCCCTACTCATTCAGTGAGGCTTGTATTTTTCTGATAATAAACCAGAAAAAGATATCACAAGAGAAGAAAAGTAAAAACCAGTATTGCATATAAATATAGATGCAGAAAATCTCAACAAAATACTAGTAACCCAAATCCAGCAGCATGTAAAAAGGATTATACACCATGGCCAAGTGGGGTTTATCCCAGAAATACAAGGTGGATTCAACATATGAAAATCAACGTAATTCTTTGTTAGTGGAATAAAGGACAACTGATAGATGTAGAAAAACATTTGACAAAATCTGACAAAATTTCTTGATAAAAACACTTGCGAAACTTGGAATAAGAGAGAAGTTCCTCAACCTGATAAAGGGCATCTATGAAAAACCTGCAGTGAACCTCATACATAAAGGTGAAAGATTGAAAGTTTTCTCCCTAAGATCGTGATAAGATGTCTGCTTCTGCCACTTCTATTTACCATAATACTGTAGTTTTTAGCCAGAGCAATTAGCCTAATTTCAAATTCCAATTATTCATTGCTAGTATATAGGAAATCAGTTGACCTTTGTATACTAATGTTGTATCCTGTAACCTTACTATAACTGTTTGTTTCCATATGTGTTTATTTCTTACTCTTAATAAAACTAGTGGAGTTAGTCTGTTTGCTTTGGATATCTTTTCTGAAGAATTTATAATGGTTTCATTTTATTTTATTTTTTCCTTGCAGGGAATGTCTTGGGAAGCATGAGGTGAGTTATAGGCACAATTTTTAAGTAAAGGTTATAATCTATACCTTTTCCATACTAATTATTAGAAATAATAAAGTCAAAGTATTATTATTTCAGTGCTATAAAGAGTGCAAGAGTTTGTCTACTAATTTTAAAAGTATATGGTGCTTTTATTTGGGAACCTGTATACACGCATTCGCTATGGAATCATACTGAATTTTCCTTTTAGGAAGAGAATGCTTGCTTTTTTGCATTCATTTTTTGGAATATTTTGATACATTACTTTGGTTTTAGTAATAAATACTATTAGTGAAAATTTATTAGACCTTCGTGAAACTTTTTCTCAAATGATAGCAGGGTCATTTTGGAAACATGGGTTGAGAAGGTTTTTGTTTTTGTGTGTGTGTGTGTTGTGCCAATATCCTTTTTTTTTTTTTTTTTCTTAAGGTGAGTCCACTACCATGCCATGCTGTAGGACCCTACTCTTGTAAGAGAGTTTGTGGACGAACCTTAGATTGTCAGAATCATACATGTATGAAGGAATGCCACAAAGTAACTGAAGTGGATGGTTGTACTGCCAAAAACAAGGTACTGTTTTTAGGTCGAATGTATGTATGTTCACAGTATGCTTGAAACTTTTTTTTCAACAATTATACTATAAATATTTTTTTCCATTTTGCTTAGGTTCTTTCCTCTTTTTTGCGCTCATTCCTTCTCTGTCCTTGCTTTTCCTAAGACAACTGACTTTACCAGATTGCTGTCTATTGCTCTGTCTCTTTGTGCTAGCTCATAATTATGTGCCTTTTAATGTGGAACTCTTTGCATGCTGTGCTGTGTTAACACCTAGGATATGGTTTATGATAGAAATGTAGAAGTTATGTGTCTTCTTAGAAGGTTGGTAGGAATACCACCTCCACTTCTCTCTGTTCATATTTCTGAGTTTAGAGCATTTGCTCAGTTATTTTTCACATGATGATGTTTATAATTTTAATAAATTCCTAATCTTTTGTTGAAAAGTAAATAACATCACAGAGGTGTATGTCTATTTGTATAATTAACTGTTTTACAAGCATATGAGAAATCAGCTATTCAAAGATCTCTTAAAAATTGCCATTTCACAAGGAAAAACAAATGTACTAATCAAATTTTAAATAATATTAAGCTTTATTTTTAAAATAATATTTTTCATAGACTTTCATTCTAGAGGGAGTCCTAATAATATTAGCAAATGTCTTAATGAGAAATAAGCCAGAAATTTTAAGTTTTACTTTATTATTAAGTAACATTAAATTTACAGGTATTTTTGAATTATTATTCAAAACTTACTTGCATTATCAGAGGTTTTTTTTTTTTTTTGTCTTTGATTTGGTAATAGTAACAACATAAATGCCCATAGTATCATTCTTGTTCATGTACAAACATATATGCAAATGTATTGGTTACAATTTCTTCATTGATCCATGCCTTGAAAATGTACTCATGATAAAATGAAAATGATATTGGAATTGTAAAATCAAACCACCAAATAATGATTTAAAATCTCTTTAGCTAGGTAGGGTGTAGTTGCTTAATGGCTTTCCTCTTCTAGATTTCCAGAATATCAAGAGAATCAGAAAAAACTTATTTTAAAAGCTGATATGACTATTAGGGATTTATCGTGGTTATTCCAATATTGCTGCCTAGGTTAAAGTTTCTGTTTTTCTTTTTAAATGAGAATAGTATAAAATATTTGACGGACTTGCTGTTTTTCCTAATTAAGATCATCTTTCCTAGAAGATAGAACTTGATGTTGGAAGTGATCCAGGAAGATAGCTTGGTACAAATACAGATTCAATGAATTTTTTTGTTTTTCATAGCTGGAAGGAGCTCATACCATAATTCTTGTTTTGCAGATAGGGAAACTGAAACTTAATGTTGTCAGGTGACTTATCCATGATCATACAACAGTAGAGTAGCAAGTCAGAAAGTAGTATCCCTGATCTCTTAACTCCCAGCCCAGTACCTTCTTCTACTCATGTTATTTAAATAGATTATTGTAGGTATGCCACATAGCCAGGAAGAGCAAAGGAAATATACCCTGTGTTAACTTTGGTTCTGTTTGCGTATTTTGCTATTCATTGCCCAACCCTCCCTCAGTCTTTCCCATTTCAGAAAGTCATATTACCATTTTTACCCAGTTGTGCAGGTCAAAGACACAGGACTCATGCTTGATTTGTTTCTTACCTTTGTTGTCTTTGTCCTACAGCAAATCCTGTTAGGTTTATTTTCAAAATAGATCATGATTCTGACAATTTCTCATAACCTATACCACTAACATCCTCACCTAAGCCACAATCACCTCTTACCTAGATTTCTGCAATATTTTCCCAACTAACCTTTCTGCTTTCACTTTTGTTTTACTACATCAGCCAGATTCATCTTTTAAAAAATGTAAGTCGGGTATCTCCCTGCTTGACACCCACGGTAGTTTTTAATCACTCAGATTACAATCCAAAGGACTGACAGTGGCCTACAAGGCTCTGTAATGATCTGTCTCCTAACTACCTTTCCTGCCTCTCATCTGACTACGCATCCCTCTCTCGCTTGTTCACTTCCGCCTCTCTTCTCGCTGTCTCTTGAACATTCCACATGTGTTCTTCCTCAGAGCCTTTGTACTTATTATTCCTTTTCTCTGAAACTCTCCATTCTTGTGGCTCTCTCCCTCATTTAAGTCAGTTCCTATTCAGATGTAGACTTTATCAGGCAGGCTTCTTCTTGTGCTACCATCGCTCTCTCTTATCCTGCTTTATCTTTCTTCAGAGTACTTATGAAGACATTACGTTATGTTCTTTATCTCCCCACTTAAATGTAAGTTCCAGGGACCTGTCTCGTCTTTTCCCAGTGGCTGGAACAGTGCCTGACACATAAGTGCCGAATGAGTATTTGTGGAATAAATGAATATACTTTTTAAAAGTAAAAAAATAGAAATTATTTATAAAAGGATATTTTCATAATTTGAAACATTATTTCTTTTTAGTCCTAAACGTCAAAAAATAGCTTAGAATTTTATTAACCATAATAACTTTTAATCATTGCTATACTTAGGCATGAAAATAAAAAATGTTTGACCTTTAAGACTTAGTGTCCACGTCTATAGATCTCTGATTTATTTTATCTCAAGTATGACACATGAAAACCAAAAATGCCCTGTAATAAAAAATTTTAACTTTTTTAGATTTGATACTGGTTACATTGTTAAATCACAAGAGCAGAGAGAGGTATCTCGTTAAGTTACATTGAGGTACATTTATTTGTAAATAATCTAACCTTAATTCACTGATGTGTATTAAAAAATAAATTACTGGTCCTTATTTTCACTCTGTGTATGTTTCTTATTGGCAAGATAAGATTTAGAATTTTTATGTGTTAACAGTGTGTTGATATCTTTAATTCAATGGTAATTGTGCTTACTGGATGGAAGCGAATTGAATAAACGTTTTATATTTCTGTATATTTTTTCTACCCCTGACTATTCTTTAGGAAATGATTTACATTTTTAGTAGGGATACCCTTTATGTAGTCAAGTTGATGTTAAAGGTGAGGCAGTTTGACTTAGTGAGGTCTTATAGCATAAAAATCTATATGAGAATAATGGTCATATTGACAATCTTGCTATTCGTTTTGAATATTTTTAAGATCAATGAGAGCACATGCCATTAAGTGTATTTTTTTTTTCCACACAGGGCCTGGGATCGGGTGTACATGGGGTAGCTTCACTCTGCCGCCTCTTTCTATACAGGCAATGTAAGAACACAGCCTGTGGCAAGCACTGGGAAGCCCATTAACTGTATTTTAAGAGCTGCAAAAGTATTTTAATGGAATATATGCATTTTATAACTTCAATATTTAGAAATGTTAGATTTCCGTACTTAGATGATTTATTTCCCTGCTATTTTTCAGGCTGGTCCAGAATGCCTTCATTGTGAAGAAGGGTGCTCTAAGTCACGGCCACTAGGCTGTCCTCATCCTTGTGTTTTGCCATGTCACCCTGGAGAATGTCTACCCTGTGTTCAAATGCTTAGAATAAAATGTCACTGCAAGATTACAAGCCTATATGTGGAATGTAGGTAAGTGGACTGAAGAAATACTCTTGTCTTACTAATATCTTTTTATAATTCAGAGCCCTTTATAGTGTACTTTACAGAATATTTTTCAGTCGTGTTGCTTAGACTCTAGAGGCCTAGATTATCTGGTCGACCTGGAAGGAAGAAATGTAGGATACTCTCTACCTTCTAGATTCTTAACCCTGATTTCAAGCAGGAAAATTTTGCTTTTTTCCCAAAATTTGGAGAGTCCATATAAGATTTTGTTAGGAAAAGATTGTATCACTTCTTTTTAAAAAAATTAGAGAAATACTCTTAACTGCCCAAATGGCTATGTCAGACTAGAATTTTGTTTGATCAAAATTTGGCTTGTAAATACAAGTATACCTAGTTTTATCATGCTTCACTTTATTGCACTTCACAGATATTGTGTTTTTTACAAATTGAAGGTTTGTGGCAAGCCTTCATCAAGCAAGTCTATCGATGCCATTTTTCCAACAGCTTATGCTTCCTGTGTCTTATTTTGGTAATTCTCACAATATTTTGAAATTTTTCATTATTATTGTATTCATTATAATAATCAGTGATTAAGTGATCTTTGATGTTATAATCTTTGATATGTTATAATATCTTTGATATTGTAATTGTTGGGGTACCATGAACTAAACCCCAGGTTCCTATAAAGTTGTTTCTGTATGGAAAGGTAGTAGCAGGAATTACTAAAGAGAGGCCAGGCACAGATGGTGTTTTGTGTGTTTTGCACTTCTTTCTTACAGTGATTACCCTTTTGGCATTTGACTTGTTAGGAGTAAAGCCTGGATGGTATGAGTTATCAGAACAGTTAAGTAATTTGAAGATAGTTATTATAGACAGAGAAATAATTAAAATATTTCTTGAGGAAAAGAATATAATTTTATGGATATGTTTGAAATTATGAATTGTTTTTAGGAAAAAAATGATAGAAAATGGGCGTTGGTTGGAGTGTCATCAAAACTTTCTGTCATTTTTTTAGAAAAATAACCACAGCTGATATAAATGAAAAGAATCTCCTCAGTTGCTGCAAAAATCAGTGCCCTAAAGAGGTAAGCTTTAAGGGAACCTTTTAAATTGTGTTCCTTGGGCATCGTTCTCTTGGTTGTTCTTTTTTCTTGCTTGGTTGTCTTATTTCAGATCTTTTCTGGACCCACGTTCTAGTGGAATGTGATTCATGTCTATATAAATGTGACGCATAGGGTTAGAGTAGATGCACTTCATTTTATGAAATTTGGGGATGTTAGAACTAGGAATAACCCTTTGAAGATTTTTTTTTTAAAGAAAGTAATTTTAAAGATCACTTATATACTTTATATAATAAAATATTGACCTAGTGCTTATCCCCCAAAATGTGATTCACACTTAAAATATAGATTGAGAACTATGCAGGTCATAAGCAGTTAGACAGTGGATCTGTTAGGTATTTAAAAAATAAGTGTGTGTGAACTCACGCGCATGTGCGTGCATCTGTGGCGGGGTGGTGTGGGAGGACAGACATGCACGTCCACAGCGCTTTGCAGGTGATATCATAGGATATACCTCTGTACATTTTCACGGTGGCTTTTGGTGCTGGTCCCATTCAGATTGCTGAATCTTTCATTGCTGTATCAAATTAATGAATATAAAGCATTCATATATAAAGTTGTGTTTAAAGATTCCGATGCTTCAATAAACATTGTGTTCAAACTAAAAGTATTAAAAGTGGTTTGAAAACATCATGCGGAGTAAAAAGGTAAAAACTCCCTATTGATACATCCTGGAAGTAGTTTGAGAAACCAAAGTAGTCCATCTGTATTTGGTCAGTCTGAAAGGGAGCATGCTCCTTTTGTTGTTGTTGGGTTGGGACAGTGACAATTATTTGATTTGGGTAGACATTTAAAAAAGAATCCTTTTGACTTACAGATGTACTAAATAGATGTACTAAATTTCTTTAAATTCTTTATGTACTTACCTGTTTCTCATCCTGTTTAGAGTCAGGAAGAGATGACAACTAAGTCTTAAATATACTAATCAATCTTCGATTAAGTATAAAACAAGAATCAATGCATTGTACACCTTTTTGTTAACAATATTGTAACTAAAGCTTTGGATCACTTTTTAAGGATTTCGTTTAAGAACAGAAATAGTTAGAAATTGAACTTGAAAGTTTTAAAATTTATGTAAGATTGTTAAAAAAGACGCCATTTGAAGCAATAAATGATTATTTTAATAATCCTGTAGTGAGAAGACTATGCAAACTACCATCTCTCCCTTTCAAGTGTTCGGATTTCTGGGAGACAAAATGTGATTGGCTCACCTGGAGTCCAGGGACTCCTCTGGGCACAGGCAACCATGGAGAGGGAACTGGAGCAGGTAGCATAGCCGTGGCTGTGCTCCTGGGGGAATTGTGGTGAACCAGGCAGCCGTGTCAATTTATGTCTTTTACAGCTTTTACCACCGCTGGATGTGGAAAGGCAAGGAAATTCATGGAGTAGGGGTTAGGTGAGGTGGCAAGGTCGAATGAAAGATTTAGAAAAAAGAGATATATATTTTGAAGGCAGAAGACTCACCCAGAGAAAAGACTTTCAAGATGTCAGTGAAACTGTGAAGAGCGAGCATGACGTATTTTAGGAGGCAGAAAGATACAACATCAAGATCAGTTATTTCATCAACCCTCAATGCATTGGAGGGATAGAACACTGGTTAGTGAAAGGCCACACTGCAGCCATGATTCTGTGTATTTTCAAAAAGATCTTTATTCTGATGTACTTCCCTATTCACTTTCCCCTTTACAATCACTGACTTAAAGTTGAAGTAGAGTGATGAGTTACTTTTATAGAGAAGATGACTGATGAAATCACCTCAGAGATTAAGGAAAGAACAAGAGGATATAGAGACGTATGAGGGCAAGAGATGGTAGGTGGTGAGCTAATGCCTGATATTTGTCGTCTTCCTGAAGTCAGGCTAGAGGCACTGGCAGGAACTCACTGAGAGTGAAGTTAAGGAATACAAAGGCTTGAAAAACCACTGTGGGGCAAGTATTTGATAATGAATAAATATTGAGCCTGTTAAGCAGTGTTCGGGGCCTAGTATTAGCTGTAGGGAGAAACAAAACTGAAGTGGTTCAGGAATGCCCAGTGTGGAAACCATTCTAGCAGTATTCTTCCCTGTGGTAGGATTAGTGGAAATACACAGTGTGAGTGGTCTAAATTTAGTTTTAGTATGAATGAATGCCTAGCCTAAAAATTAAAGAATAGGAAACCTAGTTGCACACTAGAGAGAGACTAAAGACAATGGAAAAGGATTCTGAATTTCTTGAAGTTGGTGGAGTCAGTAATTTGAGAGATGAATCTGGTGAATCATAGAGATCAGAAATTAGAGAGTTTAAATGTTTATTAAGGTATCCACTATTTGCAAAGTGTCTTTGTTAGGGAGTATGAGATGAGACACACAAAAAAGTATAGATGCTTCTTAACGATGGGGTTGCATCCAGATAAACCCATCATAATGTTGAAAATCCTAAGTTGAACCATCGTAAATTGGGGATTGTCTGTGTAAGACCATTGCCCTCTACTAACTTACAATAACTTTTGTTGTAATAGCTAAATACAAGTATACTGAACACACTTAATCCTCACAACAACTTTATATAGTATTTATAAAGTATTACTCTTCACAGTTTTACATGTGAAGCACAGAAAAGTGACTTGCCTAAGGTCCCACAATAAGTAAGGAGGGAATCTAGAATTCAGTTCTAGGTAGTCTGACTTTGGAATTTAATCCCTAACCAATAGTGTATTTTATTTACATTCAGAAATACATGAAGTGCCTAAAAAAATTTTGGTAACAGTTGAAGACAATACAAGCAATGCCACAACAGTTTAGAAATAGATTTCTTACATAACTACTATTTATTTCAGTGTAGGCAAATTTATATCAGGCTCTTACGGTGATTTAAGCCAATGTCTCACAGTATAGATAAGATTTGAATAGACAGAAGGAAACAATGTTTCATCTGAAAGCTTGACTGGGATAGGAAGATAGTAAATAATTAAACACAAGGAGTTCATAGACATCATGGCAATTAGTGAGTGGTTTTGGCTACCTAAATAATATGTTTTAATATTAATATATTGTGGCAAGAATAAATGTTTGATAGTAAAAAGCTAAGCAGTTGTGACACAGTACAGTGTCTTACGGAAGAGGAAGTTTTCTTTCTTTCTCACAACAGTTCAGGGAAGGTAGGTGTGTCACTAAGCTCTGGGTGTTCATCCGTGAATCCAAGTTTGCTGGCAGCTCTGCTCTCTTTAACACGTGGTTTCCATTATCGCTCCAGCTGTCATCATTTTCTAGCACATGGAGAAGAAAAGAATATGGAAGTATATGTACTCTTGCAATGGTTTAAGGCACAAATCACTTATACTTGCTTACATTCTATTGGCCAGAACTTAGTCACACGGCTACAACTAGTTACAAGGGTGGCTGTAAGATGTACTCTTGGAGTAGAGCTGGGAAGAATATTTAAAAATTTTGTATAATTAAAGTAATTTATATCTAAAAAATAGTTGACAAACTAGCCCATTAGCCAGGATTGAGTGACCCTATCTGTGGTGGACTCTTTCTTAAAATAGTTGTTGGGGTGTGGGGGCAGGTGGGGTATGACCAAATTGTAAATATGTAATTGCTTCATGTTCATTTTATTTAAGCTTCCTTGTGGTCATAGATGCAAAGAGATGTGTCATCCTGGTGAATGTCCCTTTAATTGCAACCAGAAGGTAAAACTTAGATGTCCTTGTAAAAGAATAAAAAAGGTAAATATTTTAAGTTATTGAAAATACTTTTCTATGTAAGTTGTTTTCGTTATGTATGTTCTGGTAGTTCTTTGGTTTTATTTTTTGCCCTCTAATTTTAAGGTTTTATTTCATAGACTTTTTTATTATTAGAATAAGCCTACCAATTTCTATTAATGCTTATTTTAAAAATCAGCTTTGGCTATTTAGTTTTCCGTAACTTAATAGCAGAAGAAAGATTTTTTTATGTTGGAACCAAACTCAGTGCCCTTTTTTGGATAAAGTCAGTGTGCTCTGGATTTGAGGTCTGAACAAGGAACACAATGTGAGTGATAAAGTGAGTCGCATGGTTTAAGAAATGGTCTGGAATTAACCTTTGTTGCTCTTACTTATGAAACTTTTTTGCCATCAGTATTGTCCTTTGAAAATTTTGCCTTAAGAAGGCCTTGTATGCACAACCTTATAAAATAAAGTAACATTAAACTTGGAAAGAATTAATTTTAAAATAATGATAGCAAAGGAATAAATGAGTGAAAACTAATGATTGGAAGGCCCAGTGGAAACAAACTATATACCGTTAAACAGAACTTATTTATGAAGGAAAATATAGTGGCCTAATAGTTTTTTTTTCCATTCTCATTTTCCTTGACCATCCCTGTTGGCAAAGTTGACTCCTTTGAAGCTAAGTTTTTTGACCTCTGATTTACCTTATCTCAGTTACAGTTGTAACTCATTTTGTTCTTCATATTCCTGTGGTTATTCCCTAAAGCTGATATCCTTTTTCTTCTCTTTAAATTTACTCATTTATTGAGATATTCATCGAGGATCTTTTATAGGTCCCTTGCTTTTCATTTGTTTTTCAGAGTTCCTGGTGTATTTTCCTGGGGTGGCTAACTTCTGAATTTACATGTGTAGGCCTGACTTCTTAGAGACTGGAATCTGTACATTTTAGATATTTAAATTGACCACCTTTATGTGAAAATCAATAGTCGAGCCACTTTTAATTTGAGATATGTCTTAAATTTTCTTTGAAATCTCATGTCTTATCCAAGTGCCATTTGGCGCCCTTTAGTACTTTGGAGCAACTCTCTCCTAGGCCTTAGCAAAACTTCATACTGATTTCCTTGCCTCTGGTCATGCCATTAAGCTGGTCTAAACTCTTCAGTGACTCTTTATCCCAGGGATGGTGTGGGTTTAGAACACTTCCATCACCCAGAAAGCTCTCTTGGACAGTACTGCTCTAGAACATTGTGTTCCCTGGAAGCCTTATAAGAATAACAAGATACAATAAAGAAAAGTAAAGAATAAAAATAAAAGTGGAGCTAAGTCCAATAGTGCCAATTAGTAAATAATGGGTTATTTTAATTTTATGGAATTCACTTAATAAAGGAGTAATCACTATTTGAAGTAGATGTTTAATGCTTACAACCGTATCATTAAAAATTAATGAACATGACTGTTAAATATGACCTTAAACTATTATATAAATTTTGCTTTTTTATGGCATATAGGTAGGACATTAAGGGAAAGATCATTTAAAATTTGAAATCTGGGTTATTTGTAGGAATTGCAATGCAATAAAGTGCGTGAAAATCAGATTTCAATAGAATGTGACACAACATGCAAAGAAATGAAGCGGAAAGCATCTGAGGTAATGTCTCATTTCATATCATTGTTAATGTGCCAGTAGCCTTTCCCTGCTTATTTATGTGTTTATTAAAAACAACTTGAAATCTCTTTGCTTTTGTAATAAAAGCCTAGCTTTATAGGCCGATTTTGAATCCAAGGGTGCGTTTTATTGCCTACCATGTAACTAGGCTTTTTGTCCTCTGGACCAGTTAGTGTATTTGCTCAGGGATGAAGTCGTTTGTTTTAGTGTCAGCCTAAGCCTCCTGAAAATTAGGTTAAAATAATACAGAAATAAGATACTGGAATTCTTTGTTGTTTGTGCCACAAAAATCCTTTTAATAAAACGATTTGTTCTGTAAAATTTGGATTCATTCAAAAGGCTGCATTTAAGGATCTAGTAATAGAAGGCCACATGTGGCCTTACAGCTGCAGGTTTCCCACCAAGGGTCTTGGTGAAACTTCTCAATATAACATTTACATTTCTTTAAATGATTTCAAATATAAAGCTCCCTAAAGTTGCTGTGGGTTAGTGGAGCCTGGATGAGAAGATGTTAAATTCTATATAAAATTTGATAGGCTGGGCATGGTGGCTCATGCCTGTAATCCTCGCACTTTGGGAGGCCAAGGCAGGAGGATTGCTTGAGCCCAGGAGTTCGAAGTTGCAGTGAACTATGATGATGCCACTGCACTCTGGCCCAAGCAACAGAGCGAGACCCTGTCTCAAAAAAGAAAAGGAAAAAAAAAAGAAAAGAGAAAAGGAAAAAAAATTGATGATTAAATTGTTAATTTACTTTTAAATGAATATAAACAGATAAAAGAAGCAGAAGCCAAAGCTGCTCTTGAAGAGGAAAAACGAAGACAACAGGTAATTAAGCAAAATGCCCACATTTGTGTCTCTTGGCTTCATTGTTAGTTTTGTGCAAACACAAGTATATTCCAAGTTCAAACTAGGGCTAGTAACTCTATTCTAAACTGAAAATTTCAGTTCCTATCAAACAACAGTGAGCCATCCACTCACTTCACTCCAAGGATACTGAAACTCTGAGAAGGCATGAGATCTCGTATATTCTCAAATATTTTGTGTATTCCCAACTTATTCCTTGCCGATTTCATCTATTCTCTACCCATGAGAGTTTTAACTCCTCTTTTGGTGGAGGAGTTGGAGGGGAGGGTATTGTCATTGTGGTAAGGCATCTCCTGGAGCCCGTCTTTACTCATGTAAAAGTATTTTTCTGTTTTACTGAGTTGCAGATCATCTGTAACAAATAAGTGCTGTTTATTAACCAATGTATCTGTTTTAATAATACATTCCCTACTTCTCTATTAGATCCTTAAATGCAGGATTATTATCTGTTCTTTGTTACTACCTAAGATAACACATACGTTCCCGATACCCTCTGTTTGCTCACAGTATTTACTGTATTGATAGTATACTTCAAAGAGTAGCGTAACATTGTGATGTGTAATTATTTGTCAGTTTGCATTTTGAGATGCTATATCCTTATCAAGCAGATTGTATCATATGGTAAACTACTGCTTTTATGAATGAGGAAATTGAAACTTGCATGACTTGTGAGAAGATTTAGAAACAATTCATGTAGCGAAAAAGGTTAGCCAAGATGACCTGGTATTTTATGGTTTTATAAACTTGATTTGCCTAATATCCCCAAAGTAAGTTATCCAGCTAATATAGTAAAACATAGGTTGGCTGGAATCCTGGGAGATTAAATTATTAAGAATACTTTAGGGGGTTTCCTCCCTGTCCCTTCCCCTACCTTTTTGTATACCATTATGAATAAAAATCTTAAATATATTCCCTGTTTACTGATTTCTTTAACCAGAATACAGTTGGTTCTCCACATCTGTAGATTCAACATCTGACTATTGAATCAACCAAGGATGGAAAATATTTGGGAAAAAAAATTTTTTTAAAAACAATGATAAAAATAATATAAATAAAAAATACAGTAAAATAACTATTTACATAGCATTTACGTTGTATTAAGTATTATAATAAGTAACCTAGAGATGATTTGAAGTGTACAGGAGGTTATATGCAAATGCTACATCATTTGTGTAAGGGACTTGAACATTGTGGATTTTGGTGTCCTGGGGGTATCCTGGAACCAATCCCCACGGGATACAAGGGATAACATAGGACATAATGTATGCTTGATGACTGTGGCTCATCATGTAAGCATCAGTTATTTTACTATGTCAGTGGTCCTCAAGTTTGGCTGCTTTTAAGATATTTTGACTTTTTTCTGTATACAATAGCCAACCACTTCAGAGATTCTGACATTTTGGCTAATTGAAGAATGCTACTTTGTATTAAACTAAGGATATCATTTGGTCTTTTTCAAGTGTGGTTTATGGCCACAAGAATAGATATACTAAATGACGTTTACGTTTCCTTCTATTAAATAAACATTTGCAGAGTCTTACATGAATATTATATATATTTTTCAGTTAATAACTATGCACTATAATGTATTATATTACATTATCATGTATAAAAGTTTAATAAGTAAGTTCTTAGCAGTAGAGTAGAAATCCACATTTGATAATGGATGTAATTCAATTACCCTTTTTTAGAACCAGTTTCTAATTTTTCTTTTCAAACTAGTCGTTTTGATTTAAAGGATGAAGCATTTTTTTCCCTTGAAAAATTTTGACTGTATGTTTTTAAATGTATTTGATAAAGAGAAGAATCAAGTTCTCTTACTTGAATTTCTTCCTGATAAGCCACTAATGTTTATTACTCACATTGTAAAAAACTAGAATTTTAGGTATCTTTATTCTTCCTAGGTCTGTCTTAGCATTTGCTAGAAGCTGTATAGAACCCTGGTTCTATAATGATGGTGTTGAAGTATAAAACTGATATCCATATTTTAGGGTACCCTGATTTAATCAGACATTTAATCTTTAGTATTAAAGTCAGGCTTACAGTTTGAAATAATCTCTTTGATTATGCCTCAGTTCCCTTTTTGCTTACCTAAACTCTGAATTTGTTGACTATAATTAGTAGTGGAGAGAAGGTTTTTTAAAAAAATCAATATATTTGTTATATACCATTACTATTAAAACATTTCCCAAATTGATTTGAAACTTTTCATTTGAATAAAAATAAATGTATGTATTGAATTTAATAAAAATGATACTGTTTTGATTTAGGCTGAACTGGAGGCTTTTGAAAACAGACTGAAGGGTCGTCGGAAGAAGAACAGGAAAAGAGATGAAGTGGCCGTTGAGCTATCGCTATGGCAAAAATATAAATACTATGTCCTTTCAGTGTGTGGAGTTTCGGTTGCAATGTTCGCATGGTACATCACCTATGATGTGGATTAAAAAAAGTTGTGATCTCTTAATATACCTCAGATTGGATTTAGTTAAATTGTTAACTTTGGAATATTAGAAAATGTAGATTGTAGAATATGACATACATTCACACATTCATCTCTGTATTCTCTTCCAGCTGTTGTTAGAAGGACAGAATGCTGAGCTTTATCCTAATTCGTATATTAGGAAGGGCAGTGTTATGCTGTATAAAGTAAAAGCATGACAGAAATTATAAAATATTTCACAAGGCTTAGCTAGTAGCAGAGTAACATGTTTGTTGTTCATTGGGCTTCATTGCATTAACTTAGTTGTTTCATTTAGTATTTCAAACCAACAATTTTTTTTTTTTGTAAAATTTAGATGAAACTGAGCCATATGTGTAGTAAGAGGAATATTTCTCAATGCTTTGGTTACCTATTAAAGAGTACTTTTCTTAATCATGTAACTTTGTACTTTTTAAAAAAAGCGATTCTCTAAAAGACCTCTTAAATTGTAACATGAATCTGTATAATTGGATTCCAGACGTTGGTTTATTAGTGAGGATTTTCATCAGTCACTGAAATAAATTTCATGTGGTATGTTTCCCAAGAATGTAGTTGTTTTAAACAAATACCAGGTTAGATTCCTCATATGTGGCTGTTTCTAGTGTAAGAAACTTTTAAATGAAGTTGACATGTTTTGTAAACTTGTGTCTTTCTAAAATAATAATAAAAGGAAAACCAATATTTATCAACAATATGTGCTGAGCATGGGGTTATGAGCTTTATGTACGTTATTCTCATTTCTCCTTACCACAATCCTAAATAGATTTAAGCTGGAAATAATCAGTTCTTATAAAAACAAACTGATAGAGAAATATTAGTAAGTCAAATCTCTCTGAATTTTAATTCATTTTAAATAGTTTTGCTATTTTTATACGATTAATGTATTAAAAATTTTTCATGCCAAATTTATAATCTAGAATATTTATTAATATCTAAAATATCTAGGAGCCTATAATTTTAGGTTAGGTGTTAGTATCCGTGTACAAAATTCTAATACTTGATACAGAACACAGTAGTTGATAGATACTAAAAAGTATCTAAAAAGTGGTAGAAGTGTATTTTAAACAGAAGTAAAAAGGATTTAAAAATTTTGCTGGATTTAACTCAAAATTTTTTAGTGTCATAATCTTTTTTTTTTTTTTTTTTTTTTTTTTTT
>RJWJ010034443.1:0-17213 GCA_004363605.1 Indri indri | reverse complement strand
TCTTTCGAGATGATGAACGTGTTCTGGAATTAGGTAGTGGTGATGGTTGTACAACCTTATGGATATGCTAAAAATCACTGAATTGTGCACTTTATGATCTAGCCCCTGCCTATGCTTCCAGCCCGATCCTTCATTAGTCCTTCTGTTGGTCACTTTGCTCAGAGAAGCAGAACCCTTAGGGGTGGTTTTTAAGGGATTTGACATTGGGGTTTGACTTTAGATCGCGGAATGTGGGTAGGTGGTTTTTCTAAGTCGGTTGACCCTGTGTGTGAATGTGCGGGCTGCAACAGCACCTGACTGAGCGTAGCCAAGGCTGCTGCCTCATCTCCGCCTTCCTAATCGGACGCTAATTTCTCCTGACGCCAACCCAGTCCCAGAACCACGTGGGGAAGGGCACTCTGGGAAACACAGTCCAGCCACCGTGGCTCTTCTCACATGCTGTTCCCCTGCCCGGAACACGCTCCCCACTCCTCTTCTCACCTGCTCATTCCTGCTCCTTGGATCGTGGCTACCTGCAGGAAACCTCTCTGGCCCCTCCTCCAGGCTTGGACCAGCCCCTCGTCCAGCCTCCCATGGCTGACTTTATGAGATCCACCTCGTACGGTTGTGGAAGTTGCACATGACTCCGAGGGCACAGTTCACACTCAGAGTCATCACTGATGCACATCTTTATACAATTCTTCCTACGAATGGCAATAAGGTGACTGGAGCAAGGGGCATCTTGTTCACTCCAAGGCAGTGTTCGCAGGCCTCCGTGAGGCTGACTATGCTTCCTCTATCTCAGGGGACTGTGGTACCTGGCTACTAGGCTGTTTCCCTTCCTAGACTGTGAGCCCCACCTGGCAGGGACCATGTTGGAGCAGCTCGGTGTGAGGTCCCCAGCATTTAGCACAAGGCCTGGCACACAACAGACACTTAAGGTTCATAAAACAAAGAAATGAATGACTATCCGGAGGACCAGAGAGGAATGGCAGGAGAGAGTGCAGAAAGATGGATGAGCTGGGCTGGAGGCAGAAAGAAGAGGCAATTTTTTAGAGGCAAGGTAGCTTAGAGTACAGACTGGGGAGCCAGGCTCCCATCTCCATCACTTACCAGCTGTGTGACCCTCAGTAAGTTACTTCACCCCTCTATGTGTCAATTTGTTCATCTGTAAAAATATAGATAAGAATAAGAGTAGGAGAATTCACTCGGCTAATATTTGCAAAATGCATACATAGCAGTATACAAGTGTTTGTTAAATAAATAAACACATAAATACATGCATGCATCATACATACACAAACAGACAAATAACATGAAAGAAAGATGAATTGTTTTGTTTTTCTCTCAAAGCCAGGGCAAAAGCAAACCCTCTAGAGAAGTCGGTTCTGGGTTCCTCACGTGAGTGCCGGGAAGGCAATACAGTGCTTCCACACTGGAAGTACATAGGTTTAAGAGCATCAAGACAAATGCTCCAGCTGGTAAGAACATTCAGAGGGTATTGCATTAGCATACCGTTACTTAAGGAATTATAGCTCTTAGGATACCAGCTTCTGCACAATAAAATGATTTTTAAAACATTTTAAAAACCCGATTAAAATATAATGCTCTGTTTAGTTACTGCCACGGAATGTTTTGTTTGCAAATTGCAGCCTTGCAGATTTAATTTACTTTCTGCTGGCACCCATATTAGACATGATGGACCAGGCAGGCACGGCAAGGCTGCAGGCTCCAGAGCAGCGGTGTAGGGACATGAGCTTGCGGGCTCCGCCACTGAGCCTTTGTGGAAGAGGTGGCATGGCCAGGCTGCTCCACTACACCTGCCTGGTTCACACCATGATTTTGAAAAATTTGAGCCAACATATGAAAATCAGGAGATCTCACTTAAAAATCTGAATGTTTTGCCATTCTTGAAAAACGGAAAGAACTGACAATGCTGGACTGTTGTTGTCATGGCAACAAAAGGCTGGAGTATGAAAGGTCACATGCTTTCCATTTGTCACAATCTCTACCGTTCCCCACTGCCTCCCTCACATTCGAAGCCTGTTTGTTGGCTGGGTACAGTGGCTCACACCTGTAATCCTAGCACTTTGGGAGGCCCAGGTGGGAGGATCACTTGAGGCCAGAAGTTCGAGACCAGCCTGGGCAATAGTGAGACCCCCTCTCTAAAAAAATTAAAACTTGGCTGGGCATGGTGGTGCGTGCCTATAGGCCCAGCTACTTGGGAGGCTGTGGCAGGAGGATCGCTTGAGCCACAGAGTTGGAAATTGCAGCCAGCTATGATGACACCACTGCACTCTAGCCTGGGCAATAGAGAGAGACCCTGTTTCAAAAAAAAAAGAAAAAGAAAAAAAAACTGTTTTTTGGTGCATGTGAGCTATTGCCTTTTCTTTGGGTAGAAAAACATCTCCTGACTCCATAGACATCATTCAGGGTGCCAGCAGGAAACAGATGACACATTCGAGCTGGGTAATTGAGGAAAGTTTAGTATTGGGATTATTTACAAAGGTATGGCCAGAGTTTAGGGAAAGAAACCAGGAATGAATGATTCAGTAGCCCAAGTGCTGCTAACACTGGGGAGCTGTTACCACCCTAAGTCAGAAGGGATGCAGGGAGGGGCCTGGAGAGAGAGAGCTACTGATTGAGCCGAGGCTGTGGTCCAGGGCTGCAGCCAGCCCATAGTGACTCCACTAGAAGGGAAATCAGCCTCCAAGTGCAACTCTCCCCCCTCCAATCTCCTCTGGGGCTCCTGGGGGCCACACCAGCTGGAAGCCAACAGACAGAGGAGCCCATATAAGTCAGCCTCCTGGGACACAGGGGTGGGAAAGCAGAGAGGATCTGAGAGAGAGGCCATGTGGAAGAAAGCCAGTGTGTCCTTCAAAAGTGGCAAGACAAAAAAATACACAGAGAGTGGCAAATGTTTAAGGACAAATAAGAGAGTGCATAGCTTTGTGTGGAAGTTAAAAATATGTGTCCTTATACATTGACTGATTGATGGATTGATCGCTCTGTGACCCCGGCTGGAGTGCAGTGGCATGATCGTGGCTCATTGCAGCCTCAAACTGTGGAGAGAAGCTATGCTCAGCTAGAGATGCAGTTTAGAGAGAAAGAATATAGTATTGCTATTTTAATCCACCAAGTTGGGAGTTGTTATTATTTTACAATGGCTAACTGATACACTTGCCTTTTGCTTCTGTAGCCCCTAATCTCAGACAGCTCTGGGCTGACACTTGCATTTCAAAAACACATTGAGATTCTCAGTTACACAGAATAGCCTTCCTAAGCTTATTCCCTCTAGCAAATTCTACCCTCCTTAGAAGATGGTCATAGGTTTAAATCACAACCTTCTATTTTCTTTTATGATTGGTTTACCAGTTGGAAATATATTTAGCTGAAAGTAAGAGAAAATCTCCAAAACAGTGGCTTAAATAAGGAGTTTATTCTTTCTCGATAGATAGATACGGATAAAGATTAACATAGAGATATCTTTGATACATATTATCAATTTTGCCAGTGTCTGTCAGTTTATTAGTCTTTTCAAAAAACTAACTTTAGGCTCTATTGATCTTCCTTATTGAATCTATCTAATTTTCTATCTAATTAATATATGATGTTATCTTTCTTATGTCCTTCCTTTTACTTTCCTTGAGTTTACTTTGTTTCCTTTTTCTAACTTTTTAAGTAATTAACTCATTAACTTACATCCTTCCTCTTATATGAGAATTGGAGAATATAAATTTCCCTCTTAAAATTCTTTTTGCTGACAATGCAGATTTGAAATGTGGTATTTCCATTAGCATTCAATTATAAATATTTTTAAATTTTCATTATGATCTCCTTTTCTAACCTGATCTTTTCATATGTGTTGTTAATATAGAGAATATTTTTGACTTATTTTTTGTCATCGATTCCTTAATTTCATTGAGGTTAGAGACACAGTTTATATGATTCCATTTCTTTGAAATTTGCTTTGTGCTAGCATGCAAGTTTTATAAATGTTCTAAACACGTCATAAAATGGCACACATTCTCCAGTTCTTGTATGCAGAGTTCTATATATGTCCCATCTTAGTCCATTTGTACTGTTACAATGAAACACCTGAGACTGGGTATTTTATAAATAGCATAAATTTATTGCTCATAGTTATGGAAACTGGAAAGTCCAAGATCAAGTCTCCTTGAATGCTGTGTCCTCGCACAGCAGGAGGGATGGAAGGAGAAAAAGGGCAAAAAAATTGTGAACAGCTTCCCCAAACTTGTTTTATAAGGTTGTTAATCTCATTCACAAGGGTGGGGCCCTTATGACCTAATCACCTTCCCAAAAGCCCCACCTGCTAATACCAGCACCCTAGTGATTAGGTTTCAACATATGAATGTTGGAGGGATACATACATTCAAACCACGGCAACCAATGGGTTCCACAACCTCCACTCTGATGGTGAGTTTGTCTATTTCTTCCTATAGTTCTGTCAATGTTTACTCTATACAGAGTTTGAAGCTATATTATTATATGGATACAATTTAGAATTATTACGTACTCCTGGTGAGTTGAACTTTTCTCATTATAAAATTACTTATTTGTATTAGTCATCTTTTGCTAAGTTAGGCTGCTGTAACAGCATGGTAGCGTGAATCATGGACTCGCTCTTAAAGCGCCCACCTGGAAGTGATGCATGTTTCATATTCTATTACTCAAAGAAAGCCTCCTTGCCACACCTACCTTCAAAATCTCGGAGGCTTACAAAATAGGATTAATTTCTCACTCATGTTATATGTCCTTTGAGGGTCATTTATGACATTATCCATTCTTTGTTCTATGCTGTCTTTGTGCAAGGACCCAGGCAAGAGAAACAATCAATCCCATCTGGATGTGCTCTTCTCGTGTCAGCGGGAAAGAGCAATGGTTCTTAAAGCTCTGCTCAAGAGTGCACACATAACTTCACTCACATTTTGGTGACCAAGCCTGACATCCATGGGGTGGGGAGTCAGGCTTCTCACAGGGACAGCCAGCACATTATTGGGAACAATAATACAATCCAGCACAATATTTCTAGCAAAGCTTTTTGCTTTACAGTCTATCCAATGTTAATTAAGTTAACCTGCATAGAGTGTTTTTTGAGACAGCGTGTCACTCTGTCATCCAGGCTAGAGTGCAGTGGTGTCATCATAGCTCACTGCAATCTCAAACTCCTGGGCTCACTCCTGCCTCAGTCTTCCAAGTAGCTAGGATTACAGGCATGAGCCACCAAGCCCAGCCTCTTTTACCTTTCTTTTGCTTCAAATTTTCTTTATGTTTGTTGTTAAACAGTGTACATCTTGATTTTTTAAAGAAGTCTCATGTTACTATCAGGGTGGCAGTCTGCGCTTGGTTCCTGGTGTGCTCTTGGCTGAAGAATGACCAGACACACTAAAGTGTCAAGTCCAGACTGCTAATATTGACTCCTTGCTTGGAAAATCACCAGCAGGGCCAATGCAATGGAATAACCTCAGGCAGGAAGCAGTTTCACATGAGCAGCTCTTTATTGTAGACTAAAACAGGTCTCTCAATTCTCAGATTGTTTCCTTTTATTAGCCCAGTCTGGGAGCGGGCTCTCAGGAGCTATGGGATGTTATGAAATGATCAACAGGTGTCCTCAAAATTCTATATACAAGCTCTCTCTCCAAAAGCCCACGGGGGGGGGGCGGGGGGTGAACCACAATGCAGATTCAACCTAATGGCATGGTAATTACCGTTAGGTTAGTCTAGGTCAGTTTCTAAATCCTACCATGCTTGGACTGGGGAGTTCTTGGATTGATAAAGTATGTCCTCCTTCCCCAGGTGTAGCAGTTGCTCGGGATAGGATTAACGGTGGGGCAACAGCAAATGGAGTACCTGCCCTTATCCTTCTTCCCAGGTGGAGCAATTGCTTGAGACAGCATCAAAGCAGGTAGCCTTTGCCCTGAGAAGAGCCAGAGATCCTACCTACCTAACATTACTAGCTGTGTTTTAACTGGAAGATTTAGGGTTTTTAAAATATGTGTTTATTGTGATTACTGATACATTTGAATTTTTCCATTTTATTTTGTGCTTTGTATTTTTTCCACTTTTTATGTTCTCTTACTGCCATTATTTCCTTCCTTCTTTTCTGTCTTTCCTTCTTTTAAAAAAATTTGGCAATTTTCCTTCTTCTGCCTTAGCTTAGAACTCTATTTTTATTATTTCAACGGTAACCCTCCAAGTTTTAACTTTCATGTTTAATTAAAAGTCTAAAATTAGTCAACATTTTTATGGACAATGGAAGGACCTTGGCTTGAGTGAACTAATAACTTTAATTCTTCACCACTTCCTATACACAAACCTTTTGCCATGAACTCTCATAGCTCCCTCCTACTACAACTCTGGACTCAGCCATGTCATTTGCTCTGGCCAATGAGATGTAAGAAGAGTGTAGAAAATGTGCTTGAGCATTTAAATTTGCTCCCTTTTGCATCTCTGCCATTGCTACGAGAACTTGCCCAGGCTACCCAGCTGGTGAATAAGAGACACATGGAGCACAGTCAAGGCCCCCAGCCAACGCCATCCCAGGTACCCCAGTCATATGAGCAAACCTAGCCAAGCGGAGCAGTGCTTCCTGACCCACTCCTAGCAGACTCCAGATGTGTGAGCAAGAAACAAATATAGTTACATGCCTCTGAGGTTTTATATCTGTTATACAACAGATAACTGACACATACTTACATAATACCTTAATCTCGATAATCCTTTTACACTTTATATACTATCGTTCCATTATTTTGGTTTTGCCTTTTTAAATTGTGCAAATTACAAATTGCTATTGTTGGTTTTTGTCCTTTTTATTTATCCATGTTTGCCATTTTATTTGCTCACCAGTCCTTATTTTTCCTCAGATCTTCCTCCTGGGATAATTTTATTTCTCCCTGAAATTTATCTTCTAGAAGATCCTTTAATTAATTTCTGTTAGTAGTAACTCTTTGTTTTTGTTGATCTGAAAAGTACTGTATTTTCATTCTTGAAAGATGATATTGCTAAGTATACAATTCTAGGTAAACAGTTATTCTCTCATCACATTGATGTTATTGCTTCATTAATGGTATTATTTCATGCTATTACTATCAGCTCTCCCATTATTGCTATTGGTAAGTCAGGAGTTGGTATCACTGTCATTCTATCATAGATTATCTGATTTTCCTCTTCATCTTTTAATATCATATCTTATTCTTCAGTGTTCCAGAGTTTCACCAGAATGGATCTAGGTTTTCTTTTTATCTTATCCTCCTTGGGATTCATTGTGCTTTCAGAGGATTCTTATCTTTCATTAATTCTGGAAAATTCTCAGCCATCGTTATTTAATAATTGTTTTGCCCACATTCACTTTACTGTCTCCTGTTAAAACTACTGATAGGCATATGCTGGACCTTCTCATTCTTTTCCACTTCCTTGGCTCTCTGGGTTGCCTTTTAGATAATTTTCTTCTTATCTACCTTCCAGTTCATGAATCAACCTCTCTTCAGCTGTACCTCAGTTGGAATTTAACCCTTCCAATGAGCCACACATTTAAACTATTATAATAGGCATATCTGAAACCCCTGTGTGGATCCCTTTCACATTTGCCTGGTAATTTTCAAGAGTATCTTCGTTCTCACTTGTGCTTTTTGTTCTCTCTTTGTTTTTTAAAACATGCTTATTTTATGTTCCGGTTCTAAAATGTCTAATATCTAAAGTCATTGCGGATCTGCCTCTGCTGCTTGTCTTCTCTGCATATGTCCTCCTGGGTTTTATGGTTTCTGATCAGAGTTAATATTTGTTTAGAACCCTATCTGAGGGAATTCTTTGAGACCTGGGTTGACAGTGAGTTCTTCCAGAGAGAATTTGTGTTTGCTTTGGCCAAGTACCACAGGCACTACCCACCCAGGTCCATTTGAAATTAAGCTGTTCAGCTTGTGGGCTTTTGGACCATGCAAATCGTGTGGACATGTGATGCCCAGACTTGGGCCATGAATCCTCTGGAGGAATGTTTTCTTCCTCCACTCAGACCAAGGCAAAGAGAGACAACTTACCTTGCTGCCCACCTCTGAATGGCCGATCCCCCAACCCCCATTATCATTCCCCTGAGGATATTATTTCCACTTGGGTCCCAGCCTGATGTTGCAATTTGGCTCTTATCCTGCCTGGACCCAGGTAAATGTCCCTATAGCTGGTAGCACTATCAGTGTTTACTTATCTCCAGAGATAATTTTCACAATATTTGACATATAGCACACGCACTAACCAATCAGAACAGATGCAGGCTGTACCTGTGCATAACTTCTGAACATCAACTCTAACTTCCTAGCTTTCTGTTCCTGCTTTCTTCCTAGCCTCAGATAATTTTCCTGACTTTCTTGGAAGCTTACCCATACATTTGAAAGGGTATTTCAACATTTTTCCTGGTAATCTTATATATTTTGTTGCAGTAATATTTGGATATATATATATAGTCCTCATTATTGCTGGAAACAAAGTCCAAGTAAGAAGTTCATTTGGCCTGAGCAAAAAAATACCTAAGAGTAAGTCCAAAGCTGGGACTGTAGCCTAATGTCATGGGACCAAGGCTCTCTCAATCTTCCTGATTTGCCAGACTTAGCATTTGCTTCTCACTTCATAGGCATGATAGTGGCTGAACTTCCAAGCTTCAGTTCCACTTAGAAGCAACAAGATATTAAATGTGGCAAAGCACTTAAGGAGCATATTTAACTAGAAGTCCTAGTGGAATTTGTAAAAGTTACTTTTTCATTGGAAGGCTGAGGTGGGAGGATCACTTGAGCCCAGGAGTTCGAGGTTACATTACAGTGAGCTATGATCCTACTACTACACTCCAGCCTGGGCAACAAAGCAAGACCCTGTCTTAATTAATTAGCTAATTAATTAATTAACAAAAGAAAAACCTCTGAATTTTCAATGATTTCTACTTATTATTAGCAAGAAGTTGGACACATGACCATGCCTAGTCCAATTACTAGATAATAAGAAAGACATTACCAGAAATAGTTTGAGCCAATTGAATCATCCATTTCAGCTGAGGTGAAGGTCTACTTCCCCTGAGATCAAAGGATCTCCTCTATTACCTGAACAAAATGAGGTTTTTAAAAAGGGAGCCAAAAGAGGGAGGGGAATTACTAGAAGACCCTATCTGTAGGAATTCTTGGAGGCTTTGGTTGAGGGCCTGTGCCACAGTTGGGTTAAAAAAAAGACTGGAGCATATACCCTTGCGGCAGAATCTTTGACAAACTGTGCTACACTCATCCCCATTTCTGTACTTCCATATTTGTTTTCTTTGCTTTTGTTTCCCAGAACTTTCTTGTAGAATCCCCACAGAGTCTCATCCTCCTCTCTGAACGCTCCCAGGTCCTGAAGCCCAAGAAGAAAGACAACAGCTGGAAAACTTGGCAGTTTGACCTAAGACGGATATATTAATAATATAGACACGGCGGGTCTGGCCCGGTGAGAGCATCCAGCCTAAATCCAGAAGCCACTCTCAGCAAATAAATTCCTGCTGCTGCTGCCTGGATCTCAGGTTACCGTGAATTAGCTCTTTCACAAAGGGGATCTGGTCTCTAGAGAGGTCCACAGGCAAGAGGCTCAAGTCCCACCACTACAGACCTTCTTCTCTTCTACACTAATGTAGGGAGAGTTGTTGAGGGTGGGAGAATTGTAGGATAGAGGAAGCGTTCCTGTCCCACCGTCTTTGCGACCCTTGCGACCCTGATGCCCAGCACAATGCCAGCTACACAGAAGGGGACAGGTCCTTTCAACGAACATTTATTTCCTGATCATCCACTACATGCCAAACCGCAGGATGGATGCTGCGGAGACAGAAACGGATTTTGACATAGTCTCCGCTAGGCAAGCTGAGATAGGTCAAGGTTTAAAAAGGGTTTCGAATTTAGCATCGGCTCCCTCACTTCCAACAGAGCAGTCTCTTAAACCTGACCGACCCGTTACAGACTGTACTTCGCAGGCGCGCGCTCTGCCGACGCCTAGCCTCGAATGTGAGTCCCGCATGCGCACACCGCTTTCTCTCTGACGCACCCCCGGAAACACTGGCAGTTTCGGGGGCGGGACCGGGAAGCATTTCCGGGGGCGGGAGGCGCAGGCTGAGTCTGTCGCAGCGGCGACGGCTTGAACAGGCCTGGCGCCGGCGGCGGAGAAGGTCCCTTGGGTTGGGGATGTGAGCGGTGAGCCCTTGGCAGGTACAGTGGGGTCGGGACAACGGGCGGCAAGGATAGGGGAGGAGAAGCCAGTGGGGAGCGTTAAGGACTTTTCCGCAGGCCCTAGCGCGCGCGCCCGCCGATCCCGCTGGGCCCATTCGGTCGACCGGGATGCTGAAGCCGCGCGCCGGCGGTTGGAGTCCCGGTGCCCCAGATCCGACTCCTTCCGTCTCCAGCCCACCGGCGCGCAGACCGCGACTCCAAGATCCCTAGAGCAGCGTCTAGCCCAAGGTCACCCCGCGGCGGCGCAGCTCGGCCGGCCACTGCGCTTAGAGATCCCGCCCCCGTCCGTCCGTTGGCCTTTCGGGGCGCAAGGTGGTCGCGGCTTGGCGGCCTTGGGTTCGAGACACCCGTGCGCAAGGCCCGGCCGAGGCCAGTAGAAGGGCTGCGTCTGGACTAAGCTGGTATCTTCTCTGTTTCACTTCTGTTGCCGTCTCTGTCACCTGTTGTGACCTGTCTTTTTGGCTCTCAACTCAGCCCCTGTCAACTTAGTATTTCTCCACTTTTTGTCTCGAGATACCTCTGTGTATCTGGATCCTGTCATTATTTCTGTCTCCACCTTGCTTCTGTGTGTTATACTCATCCCTGACTCTCATTTAGGGCCTGTCAGTCCGGCTTTTTGGCTGTCTGTCTGTTGCTCTTTTTCTGCCAATATGGTCTTTCTCTCGTCCTTCTCTCTTGTTTCTGGCCTAACTGGGTTTGTCTGGGCGGGGCAGGCCTGTCCGGACCTCTGAGCCATGGAAGGTGACTCATGACCCCGTGAAGCTCCCTGCACTGGTGACATTCTTAGTGACTCGACCGCAGTCTGGCCTCAACTGTTGACAGGTGTCGCCCAACCTAAGTGTCAGGGTGCAGGAGCGCCTGGCAGGCAGACAGGAGGCCCATCTCAGGGCCAAACAACTTGATGCATCTTAGCCTTTTCTTGCCTGTGTTTTTTCAGGCCTGCACAGCTCCCCACATCCCTTTGCTCTATCCACTTTCCCCAGTATGGCCTCCATGGCTCTCAGGAGCCTGTGCTTTGAATCACTTCTGTTTAACCAGGTCCATCTATGGGCTTAGGAAGGGTCAGGCTGTGAGATCTTCTCCCTTGGGGCTCTTGAAACAGTAGTAGGATTTCTGGGAGAGTTGCACACTTAGTTCAGAGATTGTAGGTATGTTCACTTAAATTATGAGAGACCTAATAATTAGGGATTTATTCTTTGCTTTACAAAAGTACCACCGGAGAAGTAAGCCAGACGCAAAAGGACGAATATTGTTTGAGACCACTTAAATGAAGTACCTAGAATAGAAAAATCCATGGAGGCAGAAAGAAGAATATGGTTTACCAGGGGTTGAGAGGAGGAGTTACCGTTTAACGGATACAGAGTTTTGGGGATGATGAAAAAGTTCTGGAAGTGGGGTTGTGGTGATGGTAGCACAACATTGTGAATGTACTTAATGCCACTGAATTGTACACCTAAAAATCGTTATAATGGCAAGTTTTTAAGTTTTATGTTGCATATATTTTTCACAGTACAAAAAAGCAAAACAAAAAAATCTCTTTGGAGACTCCTGAAATCAAAAAGCTCTTTTTAAATGGGATTTTAGCAAACTCATTCTGGAGCTGTTAGGACCATTTAGTTGAATCTATGTTAGTTGATGCCAACTCTCTTCACAGCAGTGGGTAAAGCTGAGGTCCTTAGAAAAGAAGTTTAGTTAAATGAATGTAGCTAAAATCTTCCTCAAGATTTCTACTTGCAGCAGATTCCCACCCTGGCGCTCCTCCTTCCTCCTTTCTTGGAATCAGTGCAAGAATCTGCTGCATAAGTAGGAAACTTGAGAATGATTTTACTCTTCATGTGGAGAAAATTGGTAAGGTAGGAAAAGTAGCCCTTTTATTATCATAATGCAAAATTATGTATTTCTTGTGTTTTCTTATGGAGGATGCCTTTGTTTTTGTTTTACGTTCTCCTACAGACTATTAGTTTGCCTTTAAGCTTGCTAAACTACCGTAAAGGCAAACTGATGTAGCAGGTGAAGTACTACCATATTTCATTGAATCCTAGATGCCATCAATTATTTTATGTATCACTAAGGAAGAGAAAAACACTACCAATTAGGCAGTGATATAATGCTTTCTTACCTTTTTATATAGAAAGGAAAAATAAGAATAAATTGGTTAAAGTGTTCATTAAACTTCTTAACATTCCAAGTGCTACTCTTCTGTATACTTTTCAATTTAGAGTTGTGTTCATGGTTTTTCCACAATTGTCATCCTTTGTGCCATCAAAAACATTGATTAAAAAACAACACTGACGAAGCTCTCAAAAGTGCTCTATCATTATCTCAGGCAGTGACAACTATTAAAAAACTTCCACCTGGTGATCTTGTCCTAATTCCAGAAATATTAAAATAGGAAGAAATGCATGTCTTAAAATCAATTACTAGTCTCTGTATCATTTTCATGAACTTTTCCTTTTCACCTTATTTATATTTGCAGTTAGAATAGAAGAGACTTTTGTCTTATTTGTAACAAGGAAAAAAATTTATTTGTTGGTATGTAGTTAATTTCATGAAAGGAATGCTGTTTCTCCTTTCTGCTTTCTTGATTTGAGCTTCTGATTCTGAAATTCTAATACATAGGAAGGTGTGGTTTAAAACATTTCCTTGGCTTTCTTGAAGTGTAATGGCAGGATGACTGATATGTGAAGGATTAGAACAATACCTTCTCTTTTAAATCTCAGATTTTACCGCAATGGACTGTTTGCCCTGGAAGTTTTTAAGTAAAACATTCAGCTGTGGCTTAAAATTGAAGGCAGTCTTGAACCAAACTTCGTAAAGTAGGTGGCATGTTTTTTAAAAATCTTAAAATAAGTTTTACTAAGTTCTGTGGCCAAAGTGTTCCAATTAGAAAAAAATACAGGGATGCTGATTGACAATGGGCAGGAGACCAAAAGCACTTTTCCAAAGGATGTTTTCATTCTGCAAAATTGCGTGGTCATTGACCATGTTGGTTTCCTAGTTTTAACTAATGTGCCATAGTAATGTAATATGTTAACATTGAAGGAAACTGGGTGGGAAGTATATGGGAACTCCCTGTCTTTGCAACTTTTCTGTAAATCTAAAATTATTACAAAATAAGTTTGTTTCAAAGAAATACAAAGGCAGAAGCTAATAAGTTGCAGAATGAAAGTTAGTATAACCAAAATTGATTATTTTTCTGCTACTGACATAGACATGTGTGGTGTTTTTTGGCGAGGCACACGTACACAGGGAATGGCACCAGCATCTCTTACGTTTTCACCATGATTTTTCCTTTCAGAAGTCAATATGATTTTAATTTGAAGCAAAACTGAAATGAGTCCCTCTTCCTCATTCATTGTATTGCTTTTTGATGGCCATGGCATAAGGAACTTTATTCCAAGAACAACATTGCATTAGGTAAGCCATAAACTTGCTCATAATACAATTTTTAAAATTATTTACTGTAATCATTTCTCTTTCAGCAAAAGTAATAATGTAGTTTGTCAAGGTTTTTAATTGCTCTAGACCAGAAGATTTTTTACTTCTTCCCTTCTGAAGAGGAGATGTTGCGCATTTTAAGGCCAGTCACTGCCATACTTTGCACTGATAGAGCATTTAATTTTAGAGAAATTTTTCTGCTAAGTGATTTTTTTTTTAACTTAGAAAAATACTAGATTTGGAGTTACACTTCTGTTTGAATCCTGACATGCCACTTCTGAGATCTTTTCATCTGAGTACACTCATCTTTAAAATAAGTATGACGATACAGGGGTGTTGCAAGACTCAGGTTTACGTAAGTGTACTTTGTGTACTGTCAAGCATTGACTAATGTACAGAATTTTGGGGGCTGCGGTGGCTCGCACCTGTAGTCCCACCTGCTTGAGAGGCTGAGGCAGGAGGATCACTTGGAGCCAGGAGTTCAAAACCAGCCTGGACAACATAGCAAGACCCCATCTATTAAAACAAAGAATTTTGGTAGGCATGAGGTGTTGGTTAGTTTTGTATGTTTGTGCCAGACTTTAAATTACTGAAGCAACATTTACTGCATTTAAATGTGCGTTCTACAGTAAGCATGCAGATTACCTTATGCTCTGATTAAAAGAGATCTCTGGAAGACTTCAAGAGAAGTAGCTGGTGGGTCCATTTCCCTATTATATTGCTGTCATTTGTGTTTTTAGAAGGTTTAATATATTTTTAAATAGTGTATAAAACTTGACATACAGTTTCTCAACTGAATAATAAATAGTGGCTACTATTAAGCTCATCAAGGGAATCTTGGAAGTCATCTAGTTCAGGGAGTCTTCAATATGTTGTACTTCATCTTCTGCTTAATGTTTTATGTTTAACATCTTCTGTATTTAATAAATAGTAATTGCTGTTGGTATTCCTTATAATGATGACATTTTCCTAGTTACCCACTCACGAAACTTCAAGGTCAGCATTGGTACCTCAGTTTACCTTGTGTTACTCTAATTTTTACTTTTTATTTATGTATTTATTTTGCTACAAGGTCTCTCTCTGTTGCCTGGGCTCAAGTACAGTGGTGTTGTCATAGCTCACTGTAACCTCGAACTCCTGGGCTCAAGAGATCCTACCACTTCAGCCTTCTGAGTAGCTGGGACTGTAGGTGTGTACCACCACACCTAGCTAAATTTTTTTTTATAGAGATGGGGTCTCACTATGTTGCCCAGGCTGGCAACTCCTGGCCTTAAGTGATCCTCCCACCTCAGCCCCCCAAAGTGCTGGGATTACAGGTGTGAACCACCATGCCCGGCCACTCTATTTTTTAAACACCTTTGTGGAGATATAATTCATAAACAATTGAGTTTTTTAATACATTCGCAGGTTTGTATACCCATTACTGCAATCTAAGTTTAGAACCTTTGTCCTGCCTAAAGACACCCAGTTAGCAGTCACTCCCCATTTGTTCTACCCCTAGTTCCTGGCAGCCACTAATCTGCTTTCTGTTTCTATGGATTTGTCTATTCTGGACATTTCATATAAATGGAATCATATAAGATATGGCCTTTTCTGTCTGGCTTCCTTCATTTAGCATAAGGTTTTCAAGGGCCAGCTATGTTGTCACTTCTATCAGTACTTCATTCTTTTTTTTTATTGCCAAATAATATTCTATACTATGGACATAGCAGATTTTGTTTATCCAGTCATCAGTTGATGGACATTATGATCGTTTCCACTTTTTGGCTTTTATGAATAGTGCTATTATGAACATTCATGAACATGTGTGGAGATCATGTTTTCATTTTTCTTGGATATACCTAGGAGCAGAATTTCTGGATTACATGATAACTCTGTGTTTAACTTTTTGAGCAACTGCCAAACTGTTTTCCACAGCAGCTGTACCATTTACATGCCCACCAGCAATGTGTAAGAGTTCTAATCCCTATACATCCTAATTGACACTTGTTATTGTCCGTCTTATTTATCACAGCCATTCTAGTAGGTGAGAAGTATTTTGTGGTTTTGATTTGCATTTCCCTAATGACTAATGATATTGAGCGATTTTTATATGTAAATTGGTTATTTGTCTATCTTTAGAGAAATGTCTGTTCAAATCCTTTGTCCATTTTTCAGTTGGGATGTCTTTTTATTATTGAATTTTAAGAGTTCTTTAGGTATTCTGGATGCAAGTCACTCATCCCTTATATGATCTGCAAATGTTTTCTTCCATTGTGTGGGTTATCTATTCACTTTCTTGATGATATCATTTGTACCTTGCATTATTACTTCTACATCTTCCTGCCTACCAATTCTGTCAGTCTCATCAGTCCTACCTCTCTCTCTATTTTCCATTCCCATTCTTACTTTCATAACTTCTAAACCTAGAATATGCTTGTCGAAATCTTATAATTAGCTTCCACTTCAGGCCTTCTCCTGCTTTAGTCCATCAACAGATTAACCTTCCTCCGCCACATATCACAGCATGTCACTCAGAAGTTTTCAGTGCTGCCCCCCGTGTCTACATCCCCTTTGGCCTTTCCAGGTTTATTGATGTCCCACCACTCCCTGTCACTTGTAGAGGGAAGTACAGTTGATCTGTGTGTCACCAGGGTTGGTCTTGACTGGAGGAGAGCCGAGGGAGATCTTGCGAAATGTCTTTCTGATGGTAATTTTACCATAGTCTAGGATCTTGTCCTCAGTGCGATTGGACCAGTAACTCAGTTTCTTCAGTGCACCACTCGTATGATGCACTAAACCCAAAAGAGATTAAAGTAAACAAACCAGAATGCCATGTGATTTATAATTTTTCTTTTCTGTTAATGAGCTCGGCTTGTAGTTTTTCCCCTGTCCAGTTTTGATGCCAGGGTTTTGTATAAAGTTACGTGGTTAATTTTCTCCTACCCTATTCCCTTTTCACCTTCTCCTCCCTCTACTTTTAATATTACTGGTTTTATCACTTTGCATCATCACATTGTGTAATCTCGTTGCGTAATCACATGTAATCAAATGTGCCCTATGCATTTCTGCTTTGGGGAATCTGTTGATGTGTTCTCTGGGGCCACTTAGATGATCATTTTTGTAAATGTCCTGTAGACACTAGGAAAGAAGGAATATTATCTGTAGGATGCAGAAGTTGACATGTTTCCATTAAATTAGCTTTATTAATGATAGCTGTGTAAACCTATATATACTTATTATCCTTTGCCTACTTGATCTACTAAGGATTAAAAGAGGGGTATTTATATTTCTTACAACGATTTTGTTTCTGTTGCTGTTTTGTTTTCTAACACCGTACTGTGTTTGACACATAAAACTTCACAAGGAAAACCTTAATTGTGAATTATAGAATTCATCAGTTAATGATAAACCTCATCCCATTCAATGCTTTTTACATTGAATTTTACTTTGATATTGGTATTGTGTTGCTTGACTTATTTTTGTTTTCACGTGCTTGTTATTTTCACTTTTGATCTTTTTGGTGATAAATTCTTTCATCTTTTCTATGTCTGAAAAAAATATTTT
>RJWJ010034442.1:0-17399 GCA_004363605.1 Indri indri | reverse complement strand
GTTTCTCCTTCAGTAACAAAGTTTCTGACAATGCAGAGTGTTTCTGGAATTGATCTCCGTCAATGGAGATAATTGCCATGTTGTGCTTTATTTATACATTTTTATTTATAAATGTGATACATTTCTTTAGATTCCTCATATTACTTCAGACCACCGTTAGATGTTGCTGTAAGTTAATTGAGCTTGGGTACCGATGTTGTAGCTTCGTATAAACAAAAGGATAGGATGAAGGTATAGAGGGGTTATGATTCTTTTTACAACAAAAATAATTTCACCAGTTGTTTATTATAGAAAAATAGGAAATAAGAGGTGAAAACAGTTAGTTACCTAGAGATAATTTCTGTGAAATTTTTGGATCTTCTTAAGAACATATTTGCGTATTCTCTTTAAATTTTTTTATTTTTTTATTCAGTTTTTTTGTAGAGATGGGTTCTTGTGCTGTTGTCCTGGCTAATCTCGAACTCCTGGCCTCAAGCAATCCTCCCACTTTGGCCTTCAAAAATGCTGGGATTACAGGTGTGAGCCACCATGCCCAGCCATACATATTAGCATATTCTTACATGTATGTGCATATACGTGTGTATGTTTTTACAGACATGGCACCATAATATATTTAATCTTAGGGAATTTTCCTACCGTTATGTTTTAACTAGTATATTGGGAGTCTCACGTCATGACTACATTTACATTATCCTTTGTAAAGACCGTTGTGGATGTACTGCCATTTATTTATTCACTTATGGTTGAATTTAGTTTCTTTTCAATGTTTTAGCTGCTCTTTTAACTACTTTTCAGTACATGTTCCTGGAAATTTAAATCGTTTTGACTTACTCAGGAACATAGAATAATGATAGTTTTGGTTCATGAATCCAGAATTGAGCCATCCCAAGCTGATTCTATATCCTTGTTCAGAGCAGTTCTCACAGTGTAGTTAGTGGGTCATTGTTGGTTCAAGGGGCTGTCTGGGGGTCGGTGGGGTTTCGTTATGAATTATACTTACATTGCAGTAGAACTTGTAAAAAAAAAAAAAAGCAAGCATTATTTGATTGGTAGGTAATCAAAAGTTATACGTCTTAGCTTGGAATTACCTTTTTGGAAATTGAAGGGCTGTAGGAAATAAATGTGATCTTACACTGTTCACCTATTTTGTGGATTGGAAAAGTTTTAGTCAGTTTTTTTAGGTGAGTCTTTTTCGGATTTGGCATATTCGCAAAAGTTTTAGTTGTGTCTTACTGAATTTTGTAGGGGTGACAGACATAAGTGCATAGCTTAGAACACACCCAGCTAGTTGTTAGGAGGGAAAGCAGTGGTGTGTTACCTGCTTCTATATTACTGTAATAGCAAACCCTCTTAGATATAATATAGGCAGGGACACTTTATAGAGCAACCATTGGGCTTCCCTTTGTATTAAAGTTTTAATGCAGTGGAATGTAAATATAATTATAACCTTTTCTGCTTGATCCTGAACCTCTCCTGACCTCACAGTTTTAACATGAAGCATTTTTTTATTTGTGTTTGGGCAGGTACTGCTCCCAGCTCAACAATTATAAGTGTTTGTATTTTCGTTTCTTTGGTTAGTATCAGTCATCAGGCTTTTAATGAAGATCAGTCCCAAACACTCAGTAAGCCAGGTCTGCCTTCGTCAGTGAGTGTCTTTGGCAGCGATAGTTCGAACTCTCAGCAATAGTTTGAACTCATGAGAGGGACCCGGTGAACCTTACCCCCCACACTGTAAGTTGTAAATAAGTTCTTTCCTGTTTTTGTCTTCAGTAACCTGTCTTACTGCAAGGCTCGGGAGAGACTTCTTCCTGATACACCAGAGCTGTGCCATGTCTATTGGAAAGCAGTCCTAAAAACCCTGTCAGTTGGGGTCTGCTGTCTGCTAGTGTGGCATGTATCTGGGTCATAGGCTCAAGCTCTAAAGAGTGGTTAGGGGACAGGTGCGGTGGCTCATGTTTGTAAGCCCACTTTGGGAGGCTGAAGTGGAAGGGGCCCTTGAGTTTGAGACCATCCTGAGCAACATAGCGAGATTCTGTGTCTTAAAAAAAAAGAGTGGTGAGGGTATAAATGGTAAGTGAAATTACTTTAGCAATTTATAAAATAATAAAGTGGGAGGCAACAGTGACTTCTTCATGTTGTGTGAACCTGTATTTAATGATTCTGCCTTGATTTAAGTGCAAAAGGGCAACCCTTTATATCAGATTCTGAAGATTAACCCTGTCTTATCCATCAATTTACGAGCTTAAATCATTTAGTAAAAGTAGGTAAATGTAAGTGCCATTAGGTTTTAGACATGACATGAAATTTTTTTTTTTTCCTGAATGAGGATTTATTTTATTACTGATTATTTTGCAGTTGGTGATAGGGTTGGGTTTAACTGTTTGAATACTGGTAACTTCGCACTGTTCACTACTAAACAAATGGTAGGGAAAAATGTAAAGGCAGCTATTATATGAATAATTGAGTATCGTGGTTTTTTTTTTTTTTTTTCCGAGACAGAGTCTGGCTCTGTTGCGCTGGCTAGAGTGCCGTGGCGTCAGCCTAGCTCACAGCAACCTCAAACTCCTGGGCTCAAGTGATCCTCCTGCCTCAGCCTCCCGAGTAGCTGGGACTACAGGCATGTGCCACCATGCCTGGCTAATTTTTTCTATATATATATTTTTAGTTGTTCAGATAATTTCTTTCTATTTTTAGTAGAGATGGGGGGTCTCGCTCTTGCTCAGGCTGGTCTCGAACTCCTGACCTTGAGCGATCCACCCGCCTCGGCCTCCCAGAGTGCTAGGATTACAGGCGTGAGCCACCATGCCCGGCCTGAGCTTCGTGTTTGAATTGAGCTTTTAAGGGCCGTAAAGTCAGGATCTGTGTATGTGTTTTTTCCTAAATTGTTTTTGATGTTGAGTAGAATAAAAAACTATTAGTAAATCATCCATAGCATCTAAAGAAACATGACACAGTAGATGCCTGTATACCTACCATTTAACTTACTAAAAAGAACATTACCAGGAAAATAAGTGTAATCAAAAGGCTCCTTTGTGTCCGTCACCTAAGAGGTACTCCATATCCTGAATTTTGTGTTTATCATTCATTTGCTTTTCTATATGTTTGATTCCTTAAATACCGTATTGCTTAATATTAATTTTTTTTAATTTTTTGTAAATGAAATTGCTACACATATTCTTCAACACGCTTTTTTGACAATATGTTCCTGAGATCCATCCATGTTGCGTATAGATAGCTCTAGTTCATTTGTTTTCATTGTTATGTGGTATTCCTGTCAATTAATGTATCATAATGTATTCTCTTAATGTATCATAATGTATCAATTAATGTATCATAATGGAAATTTGAATTGTTGCAGGTTTTTCTATCATAAACAGTGCTTCTCGAAACATTTTTGTCCCTAACTCTTGGTCCCTGTGCATAAGAGTTTCTCCTGGATACACCTAGGGGGAAAATTCTGGGTAGTAGGATGTGTTCAGCTTTACTTTGATGATCCCAATTTGTTTTTAAAAGTGGTTGTACTATACTCCCATCATCCGAAAGTTTACATTGTTTCATATTCTGACTAGGACTTGATATTAACAGACTTTTTTATTTTTGCCAATCTAGTGTTACTTATGAATAGCAGCGTTCACTGGACTATTTTCATATAGGTAAACTTGTTAAAATTTAAAAGGGTTTAACTCTCCTCAAGGGGCTTATGTTACACTTGTATTGACCGGAAATACTAGAAAAAAAAAAAGATAAATGACAAGGTGGTGCTAGTAAAAGTTACAGACAAGGAGTTATTTTTTTCCTCGAATTTTTTACACCTTATATTGAGAGCTTCCCTAGCTTTTATTGTGAAAAATTTCAAACAAATAGAAAAGTTGAAAGTAGGATAGTGTAACTAATTGCAGTATATTCATCACCTAAATTAACGTTTGGCTCCATTTGTTTTATTTACATGTGCTTGTGTGTGTTTTGAGTGTGTATTTGTTGAAATATTTGAGAATAAGTCAACTGCATATATTAAATAAAACACTGCATGTATTAAACATTCAGCATGCATCTTCTAATGACAAGGGCATTCTTGTTTCTTAACTATATGCCATTACTACACCTAGGAAAATTAACAAGAATTCCCTAATATCATCTAATGGGCCAGTCTTACTCAAATTTCTCTATTATACCCCAAGTATCTTTTATAAAAGCTTGTTTGTTTTGCTTTTTGTTATTGGACTCAGGATCCTATCAGAGCTCACATATAGCATTTGGTTGTTATGTCTCTTAGTCTCTTTTAATTTAAAAGAGACTGTTAAACCACCTGTTAAACAGCAACCCCTCTTAGTACTACCCGTCCCTTAATCCCTGGTAACCAGCATTTTGCTTTCTACGTCTATGAATTTGGCTCCTTTAGACACCTTATACAAGTGAAATCGTACAGTATTTGTACTTTTGTGACGGGCTCCATTTCACTTAACATAATGCTCTCAAGTTTCCTTTATGTTGTAGTGTGTGACAAGGAATTCCTTCCTTTGTAAACTGCATAGTACTTCATTTTATGTGTTAATACTTGTAGATGGTTTGAAATAGGAACGGATTAGAGAGGTTCAGGATAGGGAGACATTTTGTGACGGTGTTGTAGTTTGACAAGCCAGTGGGGCCTAAAAATAAGGTGGGAATTGTAGATGCTAGATAGAGAAGAAGAGTAAAGTAGGAAATGACTTCTAGCAGTGAAATGAGAACATAGTGCTGTTAACTGTGGTGATACCTCTTCACTCTCCATTGATTTGTAGTCTTGGAAATACGTAAGAATTACCCATGTAACAAATCCCCAGAGATTCTGACTTAATTTGAGGTGGGGAATAGCATGGGTATTTATTTTTAAAGAAGAACTTTCCAGGTGAGTTCAGTGAGTATCCAAGACGAAGAACCACACTATCCCATATTAGCTCGTAAAACTAGTAGAAGCTGGTTGGTGCTAAAGAAAAAGTGTTTTCTTGGGAGTGAAAACTGAAGTTTTACCTACCTGTTTTAATAGATAATAGACAGTGCTCGGGTGTTGTTAAGTAGGTGGAAAATAGTGAGACAAAGGGCTCTCAAGTGAGTAATGGGTAAGTACATGTGACCCGTTAGTCTTGGGGATGAGGTGTGGTGTGGACACTCTGGGGCAAGTAGCATTTGAGATAGACCCAATGGAATGGGTAAAGCGTCTGAGTCGCTGCTGTAAAGGTGAGTGTCAGGATCAGATAGACCAGGTTGTCCTAAGGGAAGAGGGTTGGGAAATGTGGTCTTAGTCTGGGGAACTCTGAAGTCTGGTTTAGTTAGGTCATTGGTACATTGGTCACTCGGCGTTTTGAGTGGCTTTCGCTTGGTAATCATAGAAGGAAGAAAAAGAATGAAATTGTGGTTTAGGAAAGGAGCGCTGTTCAGACTTAGGGAGTTGTTAGGAAGTATGGGAATGTTTTCGACCTCATGAATGATTTCGAAGACCATGACCTGGTCACCTCCTGGCCTCAGCACGGAAGAGAAAGGTGGGTGTTCTTACAGAAGTAAGGGGTGTTTATTATGCATATTGTGGTTGCCTTATCTACTTTATGCTCATATATCTTGAAATACAGTCCTTTAGCTAATTAAGCTGTTTTATGAGACAGTTCTTCAGTTTATTTAATGGGAATAATCCTGTGAGCTCTCTTATTAAAAAGCTGGGTTTGACGTAAGTTTCGTAAACCAAATATAAAGCGTTTTCAAATCCTCTGAGGAAAATATAAGGCTATTTGAGTAGCTACTTTTCAATGGGTGTGGAGAATTTCAAAATGTTAGTTAATGACGGCTATGTAGGGGGCAAAGGAAAACTTCCCTTTCACCCTCAGAAGGTTTGCTAAAAAGTTAAACTCAACAAAAGGCAGATTATTAGGAGAGATGGCGTACAAATTTATTAGTGTGTATGGGGGAGGATCACAGAGTGATTGCCCAGTATCCTAAAGGGGCTACAGATGCTTCTGGACCCTACTTAGGAGAAAGGGAGATTGGGAAGTATGAGTGATTTTAGGGGGCTAGTAAATGATTTTTAGGGCGATTCTGTGGCCTTAAAGGATATACAGTGGCCTGGGACAAAGTCTGTTGGGCCCACAGAACAGACAGGGGTTTGTGACAAAAGTCTGTCCAGGTGTGTTGACAGACATCAGTTTTATTCCTGTAATACGAATTCAGTTAATGAAAACCGAGGGACCAGGGTAATTTCTTTTTTAGTGGGTCCGGACTTTAGGCAGATAAAGGAACTTTGGGGAACAACTTCATCCTGTGCTTTGGGAGACCCAGAGGAGTGAGAGATGGGGGTGAGGGACAGGGACAGTGACGCAGGATGGTGTGTGTGTCAGACCTTGAGGCGGCTTCTTTTAGTTCAGTATGTCAAAATGCTATATTTTGGGATATGTTTCTGAACCCTAAGAGCTACACTGAAAATAGAGTCAGGAGAAGAATTGATACGGGACAGAGTTATACAGTGTGTTGTAAGCCTGCTCAGAATACCAAGTAGTCTGAAAAATGTAAAACATGTTCTGCTTTTCTAGGAGTATGTTCATAATCTTGTTGAAAGTGTTCTCTGCTAAAATAGAATTAAGGATGATTATTTTAAATCTTTGTAATCGCTTCATAGCTTAAGATTTCCCAGAATGGATATGAAAAGAAAAATAATTTTCCATGAATAGTTAAGGTATGTCCTAATTGTTGATCTTTACACATTATGTGGCATTTTTTACTCTGTCCGTTTTGAACTTAGGATGGAAGTGCAGAGTTTTTGAATATGGTACCTCTTAAAATTTATATTGCTTTTAGGCTGGGTGCGGTGGCTCATGCCTATAATCCTAGCACTTTGGGAGGCTGAGGCAGGAGGATTGCTTGAGGCCGGGAGTTCGAGACCAGCCTGAGCAAGAGTGAGACCTTGTCTTTACAAAAAATAGAAAAATTAGCTGGGTGTGGTGGCACATGCCTGTAATTCCAATTACTCAAGAGGTCGAGGCAGGAGGATTGTGTGAGCCCAGGAGTCTGAGGTTGCTGTGAGCTAGGCTGATGCCACCGCACTCTAGCCCGGGCAACAGAGTGAGACTCTGTCTTAAAAAAAAAAAAAATTATATTGCTTTTAGTTCAGAGTTTATCTGAGTATTAAGCCAACTGTTGAGATCACAATGGACTAGATTAACTGAGTTGTAGAGACAGTAATTTCTAAAGGGTTTAGAAGAAAGGTCATTTCTTGCTGGGGGCCAGGAACAGTTTTACAGGGAAGATGGTGTTTAAAATCAGTTATTGTTATTTTCTACACTCTTGAAGATGAGGTAAGGTTTGAATGGAGGAGAAGGGAGCATCCGATTATCGCAGCTTAATTGCTTTGAAAGATGCCTGTACAATTGGGCACAAGTGTCAGGGCACCAGCTCCCTACTCCTGTGTCATGCTGATAGTACCTAATCCAGCAAAACTGACTTTTAGAGCAGCTCTTTTATCTTTTCTAAATACCGAAGATGGCTCTAGATTTCTTTTCACACGAGTTCTGGGGTGAAACAAACAAAACATTAGGAACCCACTCTGATAGACTCCAGATTGTTTATTAAAATTTAAGATGATTTGGGCATAGCATTCTGGATGCTGTCATGATGTAAATAGCATTCCTTTCCGAGAGGAGAACCTAGGAAAGATCAACAAGTAATGGTCAGTCTGTAGACATATCTATTCACTAAGGGATGGGGACCCAAGAGGATGGCCTTAGAGTTTTGGAGAATGAGATTGTTGTGAGAGAAAGGAGCCACCTTATTGTTTCTCTTGACCCCAGTCTGGTAAGCCTGGCTCGCCAGAAGGGTGATTTGCAGAGATGATGGTGTCCCCCAGGGAAGGGGCTGGAAGAGGAGAGCTGTGTATTTTGGCTAGCGGGTGGGTAGGGGAGGATACTCAATAACGGGGCAGAGAATAACGTGTCCAGTCACACTGTGAGCAAGAAAGCATAAATACGTTGCATTAATGCTTTACTAGTTAGTTTAATGCCAGTGTCAAGTGACAAGATGCCTTAACCCAGAATAAGAAAACTGTCTCTTAGATGGAATCTTTATGCAGATGAAAAATGGCATTCAACTTAAAATACTGGCTACCTTTATAATATACACTGTCTGTACATTTTAGAGGATTATACTAATAATTATGTTTTTAAATGATGGTTTTGACTCTGAAAAAGACGTGTACATAGTTTTGAGTCAAATATTCTGTAATTCTGACATCCTATGTCAGGTAACATCTTTCAACATTTTAAGCTGATTATTTTAGCATTTATTTCTGTATCTCTAAATAACATGATTGTATTGCTAGATCTTATAATTTGGCTTTAGGCATTATCTCTAGACTTCCCAGAATGGAAGAAGATTTAGCTGTCTCACCCCATCACCGCCATATGCATTCTTTTGGCTGTGTAAATGGTTTTTGACCATAGGGTCATGTAGTCTACTTGTTACTTGATAGCATTTAACATCTGTGTGCCCTAGCTTTCTCATCTGTAAGATGGGAAAAGAAATAGTACGTACCTCATAGGGTTGTTAAGAGTTAATATATGTAAAGTAATTACTCCTGGAACATAGTAGCATTATGTGTTTAATCTATGATTATTATATTGTGGTATGTGTATGTGTGTGTGTGTATGTATGTTTGTTTATTATTTATTTATTTTTAGACAGGCTCTTGCTGCGTTGCCCGGTTTGTAGTGTGGTGGTGTCATCATAGTTCACAGTGGATGACAGAGAGTTTCCAAGTCCAACCTCTGTGGTTTGAGCAGCATTGTTTGTGCATCATGTGGTCGAACGTTGTCTTGCAAGAGGATTGGCCTGTCTCTATTGACCAGTCTAGACTGCTTAATCACAAGCATCCTCATGATTTCATCCAATTGGTTGCAGTAGACAGCCGCTGTCATTAATTGACCAGATTTCATGAAGCTGTAGTGGATAATACCAGCGCTGGACAACCAAACAGACACTATTGGCTTTTTTTGATGAATATTCAGTTTTGAACTGTGTTTTGGCATTCCATCTTTATCCAATCATTGTGCTGAACGCTTGCGATTGTCAAAAAGAGTCCATTTTTCATCACACGTAACAATATGGTGTAGAAATGGTTTACCTTAATGTTGTGACGGCAAAAAAAGGCAAGCTTCGAGACGATTTCTCTTCTGACACTCATTTAATTCATGCGGTCCCCATCTATCCAGCTTCTTTACCTTGCCCATTTGTTTCCAATGGTCTAATATTGTTGGAATAGTAATGTCAAACCTTGCTGCTAATACGTGTAGGTTGAGATGGATTTGCTTCCACTGTAGCTTTCAGCTCATCGTTATCCACCTCAGTGTGTGGTTGCCCACGGGCCTCATTTTCAAGATTAAAATCACCAGAATGGAACTTCTCAAACCGTCCACATACTGTGCGTTCATTAGCCACATCCTTCCCAAACACTTCATTGATATTTCGAGCTGTCTGCGCTGCATTGGTTCCACAATGAAACTCATACTCGAAAATAACATGGGTTTTTGGCTTATCTATGGTTTCACAAAAATTGCTCTAAAAAAAAATGTGAAAGATAATCATAAGGCAGACTGAGCATTCGAAAGAATGAGGATGTACCTTCACAATAAAAATAAAACAGTAAGTGTCAGAGTGAAATGTCGGAGATATCAAGTCAGACTTAGTACTTAAGGAAATCAGAGATTTCATACTTAATAAGCTAATGTCACAGTATATTAACATGAAGTAATTACATAAGCTACAGATGTCACTGCTAGCTCCTCAGTCTGAGGGTCACTCTGTAAATGACAGTGTGAACCTTGATCAGTAACTGGTCTCTCCACTTCTTTCAGAGCCTGTCCGTGACTGGTCACTGTGCATCTGTCACCCAGCTCACATGCAGACAACAAAGTCCATAGTTTTGTTGCTTTCCCTGTGATAAACCCATATGACATTTTACTAAAGTAGATTATCAAAAGAAGGAATCGACCAACAAAGATGAAAGTGCAGCAGAGAAATGAGTGATAATGCTGGCAGTGAGATCGAAATCGCACATAAAGGGAGCTGTAGAAGAAATGCGTGGGAACGACCACAGACATCGCTGCGTCGTCGGAGGCTCTGGACGTGCAGCTGGAGGGACGTGGCGAGGCAGGTCTTCTGAGTTGTGAGGAAAGTGGTTGTGACGAAAGGATGAAGGTGTCTCAGGGGAAGGACACCAGCAAAAACTTCGCATTTGAAGAACTCTCAGAGGTACAAACGATACAATTTGGAATCGATTTCAAACCTAGGCAGGAGTATTACAGTTTGCCAGGCTTAGAAAGATGCTCGCTCCATGCCGTAAGTTATACAATGAGAAGACAAACTCTGTTCAAACTGGTCTCTGTAAGTTTTTAATGAAGAAGTAAAGCTCTTTAATTCTCAGTGTTTCTAGTGTTTTAAATTATAGTGTATTAAACAAATAGTAGATTTACTGTTTTTCATTTCTGTATGTGTTTATAACTGACAGGATGTTTAATATTTTGACAAAAATTTTAAAGGTCATGGAACAATTGTAATTTTTTCTATTGATTATAAAGACTGCTTTGCAGGGTCACAGCTTACATGGTCATTTTCACAGTTCTGCACGTGGTGCTGAGCAAGGACTGCCTGTATTGAAAACCGGTTGGGTGGAGTTCAAGACCATTCTGTGTGTTCTATATTGTTATCAGAGGGAGTTTTAACTTTGAGTTTGGGGATAGAGGTCAGGGATGTCATGAACTTAAGTCTCTCTAGGTTGTTCTTTGGTTTAAAACCTTTTAGTGGCTTTATATTGTTATTAGGTCATTAAGTATGAAATGTCTGATTTCCTTAAGTACTAAGTTTGACAGTTGATACTTTGACATTTCACTTTGGCACTTTTTGGGTTTTTTTTTTAAATCTTTTTTTTTTTTTTATTGTGAGGGTACATCTTTCATATGCACTTTTTGGTTTGTGATTATCTTTCAGGTTGTTTTAGAGCAATTTTTGTGAAACCATAGATAAGTCAAAAATTCATGTTATTTGTGAATATGAATTCCATCATGGACCCAATCAGCACAGACAGCTAGAAATATCAATGAAAAGTATGTGGCTGATCAACACACAGTACATCGATGGCTTGAGAAGTTCCGTTCTAGTGGTTTTAGTCTTGAAAATGAGCCACGTGGACAGCCTGAGACCAAGGAGAATAATGATGGGCTGAAAGCTGTAATGAAAGCGAATGCATCTCAACCTATGTTCGAATTAGCCCCAAGGTTTGACGTTACTATTCCAACAATATTAGACCATTTGAATCAAATGGGCAAGGTAAAGAAGCTGGAGAGATGGGACCTTGTGAATTAAACGAGCATCAGAAGAGAAATCATCTCGAAGCTTGCCTTTCTTTGCTGTCACGACATACAGGCAAACCATTTCTATACCGTATTGTTACGTGTGATGAAAAATAAATCCTTTTTGACAATAGCAAGCATTCGGCATAATGGTTAGATAATGATGAAGTGCCAAAACACAGTCCAAAACTAAATATTCATCAAAAAAAGAGCTAATGGTGTCTGTTTGGTGCTCTAGCACTGGTATTGATATTATCCACTACAGCTTCATGAAACCTGGTCAATTGATGACAGTGAATGTCTGCAACCATTTGGATGAAACGATGAAGATGCTTGCAATTAAGTAGCTGAGGTTGGTCAGTAGAGACAGGCCAGTTGTCTTGCAAGACCACATGTCGCAAAAAACAACAAGGCTCAAACTACAGAGGCTGGACTTGGAAACTCTCTGTCATCCACCATATTCACCAGACCTTGCACCAACTGACCACCACTTCTTCCAGGCTTTGGACCACTTCTTGCAAGGAAAAATATTCAGTGCTCAACAAGCTGTGGAAAACATCTTTTGTGATTTCATCACCACTCTGCCCTCCAGGCTTCTTTGCTGCTGGCATAAACCAGCTACCATTAAGATGGCAAAACTGTGTCCATAGTTTGGGCGCATACTTTGATTAATTGTACTGTGTCTTGTGTGTGGTATAATAAACTAAACTTTTGATTCGAAATTGGACATTTCATATTTAATGACCTAATAACTTTTGAACTCCAGGTTATTTCATATACCTCATGAAATACTTACAAATCATTTCACTCCTTTCCTACTTCCCATTCTTTTAGCAGTTAATTTCCTTCGATCATTTACTGATTCATCCCCAAATCCTCCCGCAAGTGTATTGAACTTCTCACAATACTTTTAAGTACTTTTGGTGTTTAATTAATTTTATCTTGGAAACATCTCAGAACTCTCTGGCTTTCTCCAGTGAGAACTTCTTCATCTTTGGGGCTGGCTTCATAGAATGCATCCGTAGACCTTTCCTTCAAGCATCATCCTGGAAATTCTCTTCACTTCTCTCGTGTCTTGTTTGTATCAGTCTTCCCCTGTCTTGGCTTAGTCTCTTGTTTTTATGTCATCTCTTCCCGAGGAAGATTGTGTGGGAGGTACATTTTTGCGATTCCGTACATGCAAAAATGTCCCGTAATACCCTGACACTTGATTGTCAGTTGTGCTGGGTCTTGATTCCTACTTTGGAAATTGTTTTCTCAGCATTTTTATCTTACCGCTTCACTTTCTTTTAGCCGCCAGTATTGTTGACGGATGCCATTGTGATAGTAATCTTTTGTGTGTTGTCATTTTCTCCCTTCTTCTCTGGAAGCTTGTTATAGCCCCTCTTTTCCCCAGTATTATGGAATTTCACACTGCTTACCTTTAGTAAATCGATGTTTATCCTTTGCGGGCTCTTCCAATCTGGAAGCTCCTGTCTTTCAGTGATGGAAAACTGTAAGTTATTTCTTTGGTCTCCCCTCTCCATTTTCTTTCTGAAACTTTTATTATTCAGATGTTAGAGTTGCCGGCTTAGTCCTCTAATAGCATCTCTTTAGTTTCAACTTTTTGTCATTTTGCTCTATTTTGGGGAGATTTCCTTAACTTTATATTGACATATGCATAAGCAGTTGTGCACCCGACATGAGGCGGTGGCGGGATTTCACCTCTGGCCCCAGCAGCCACTGGGTTTCTGAAATGAGCTGGACTGGGGCGTCAGGACTTGCCCTGCACTTTACACTTGTTTCCTGCCCTGTGCCAGTTCTTTTCCTTGTTGACAGTCTCAGTGCCATTAACATCTGTGCATTAGGCTAGACTGGAAGAAGGAAAAACAAGTGAAACTCCAGTGGGTCTCATCATTTTAGTTAGTCATTATCTAGGATGAGGTATATTCAGAAGGGAAGGAAGGGAAGAGGTTGAAATTGCTGGCTGAAGTTATGTTTCTTAAAATCACATGTCTTTGTCCTCCCCACTTAAAAATTACCATGAGTCATTAGGAATTGACTCTGTAAATAAGCACACGGAAGCGGGAAAAGCTTCTGAAAGGCTAGTTTAGTCGTTCACCCTGTTCCAGTGCAGTAACTGGATTCATTCTGGTATGCCCTGATGTCTCGTTAGTTACTGTATTCATTTCCTGTGGCTGCTATAACAAGTTAGCACAAACTGGGTGGTTTAAAACAACAGAAATTTATTCTCTCATGGTTCTGGAGGCCAGAAAGCTGAAATCAGTTTCACTGAGCCTAAATCGAGCCTGTTGAGTGTTCTAGGAGAGTCTGTTCCTTGCCTCCTCCCCCTTCCTGTGGCCGCCGGTGTCCCTTGAGTTGTGGCCCTGTTACTCCAGTCTCTGCCGCCCTGGGCACGTTATCTCCTCTTCCGTGTGTGCAGTCTCCCCCTGCCTCTCCCTTAGGACACTTCTGATGACATTTAGTTCCCACCTGTATAATCCAGGATAATCTCCCTATCACAGAATTCTTAATTTAGCAATGTCTGCAGAGTCCCTTTTCTCAAATAAGTTAACATTTACAGGTTCCAGAGTTTAGGATCTTTGGGTGGCTGTTACTCAACCTGCTGCAGTTAACATTGTCGCCTTCACTCCCCGCCTGTCTGTGGTCTAATAGTAAAAATGCGAGTGACAGATGAGTTTATGCTACTGTTGTTTGAGTTTTTGTTTCTCATAACCCAATACAGTTTCTAACCAATGCATCTTCCAAAAATCAAAGTGGGGACTTTTTCCTGATGTCTCTGGAGGTGGACATTTTGGGACTGGAACGGCAGCTTCACGGCAGTCACGCGGGACCCAGGCTTCTTAGGGTGTCGTGTTGCTCTGTGGTCACACAGCTGCTGCGCCTCCGGCAGCACCGCTGCGTTTGAAGCAGGAAGTGGGGAAATGGCAAAGAGTAGAAAGTGGGTATCAGATGAACCTACCTGTTTTCTAAGGAGCTTTCCAGAAGCCCCACCCACAACTGGGTTTACCTTTTGTTGTCCAGACTAGGTCACATGGCCACCTGTATGATCAAGGAGGCTGGCAATGTGTTTAGCTGGGCACCTTTCAACTCCAATTGCAGTAGGACTGTGTTGGTGTTAAGGAAGGGGAAGGATGGCCATGGAGTATGCAGTTTGCAGTCTGTTCCAGAAGGTAATAATGAAAACAGTTTGCATTTCCATCTGCAACTAGAAAAAGCTTCTGTGTATGTGATCACATTAATGTGTATTTATTCTCCAACATATATTGAGGACCTCTGCAACGCCAGGCATGGTGATAAGTGTTGGGGTGTCAGTGCTTCTCATATATGTGCTAGACATCATGTTAGCTGCTTTCGTATACATTATTTATGTTGTCTCATTTAATCTGCCGTATTCTCCAGGAGATAACAGATCACATTATAGGTGGTATCAATCTCACTTAATAGGCGAGACAGCCGAGAATTCATGAGAGTGGTTATTGTCATCATTGCCTAGATTCGAAGATAGAATTTTAGAAGTTATAGTGGTATATAGGTAACAAGTGGTAGAGCTTAATCAGACCCGTGCTTTCTAGCTCCACATTTGGGCCAACTTGATGCTTTGAATGCGTGTGTGTGCGCGCACGCGCGCGCACTCACACACACACACACACACACACACACACAGTGAAGCAGTGAGAAGGCGTGGCTTTTGGTCAAGTAGTCCTGGGTTGGAGTCCTGGTTCTGCCAGTTACAGTTCTGTTCTGGTAGACAAATTACTTAGCTTGTCTGTGTTTAAGTTTTGTCATTTGTATTGTGGGAAAAATGCCGTCTGCCTTCTTGCGAGAGTTTTTGTGAGGGTTAAATGAGATGGTGCAGATACTCAGTAAATGGTCACTGTTACAGTCATTGTCATTGTTGTCTTCATCGTTACGGTTTGACGCTGCCTTTCCTTTCCTGTTCTGTGTGGGTGTGTGATGCTGAAGAACTCACTTACTCCCATTTTAGTTATTGGGACTGTCACTCAGTATCCTTGTCTCATGGCAGAATCATAGATAGATGTCTGTTTTTCTGCCAGTTTCTTACAACTATGGGGCGGGGGAGGAACTGATCTTTCTGCCAGGTCGACAACAGGTACAAACTCCGTTTTATCTCCTGTATTAGTTTTCTGTAGTTGCTGTAACAAATTACCACAAACTTGGTGGCATAAAACAACACAAATTTACTGTCTTCTAATTCCGTAGGTCAGAAGTCTCACAAGGGTCTCAGCAAAAATCAGGTGTTGAGAGGTCTGTGCTCCTCTCCGGATGGAGGGGAGAATCCATTTCCTTGTCCTTTTCACGTTTGAGAGGCTGCCACGTTCCTTGGCCAGCACCTCTGTGACCCTGTTTCTGTGCTGGCATCGTTCTCTGACTATGCTTCTGCCTCCCTTGTCCACCATTTAGGGACCCTCGTGATTACCTTGGTGGGTGTCTCACAGTCAGCTGATGAGCAGCCTTGAGCCCCCTTTGTCATGGAGCCTATTCAGAGATTCCACAGGTTCTTTCTAAGGATGGGGACATGGACACCTTTGCGAGGCCATTGTTCTGCCTGCTGCACTTTCCATCTTCCACAGAAGACTGAGCTCAGTTTTAGCTTCAAAACTGAAAAATCTTTAACGTTGTGGGTACCTTTTTATACGTTTGGAGTTTATTCAGGTTGTAGATTGTTGGAGGAAGGAATAGGTATGACCTGGATTTTGCCGACTTCACTGTCGCAGGCCGTGGAGGATACAAGGAGGGTGAAGAGAACACAGTGAGGACCCTGGCCCAGGAGGGAGAGACCGACCCCTCAGGGGCCCTCGAGCAAACCTTTAGGGAACAAACACAGCTGTAGTGTCGCTGCTGTAATGTGGTTTGATTGCTGCGTAATCCTAGGGATCTTTTTCCTTCTTTCCTTCTTAGCTTTTCTCTTGTTCATGTCTTATTTTATGTCTGGAAAGATAAAACATTTGTAGGAATTTGCAGATTTTCTTAATTATTTTTTAAGGATTTATTTGAGTAACGAACTGTTCGAAGAAGAGATTATAAAAATCAAAGCATAAGTAAGATCTATGTTCAGTTGAATTATTTTTCTGATTTATTACTTGAGTTCTTTACTTGACCTCAGTTTATTCCTTGAATTCGTTTTCCCAGTTTGTTCCTTCTTAGCAGTGTCTGAAATATGTTACATGAACGTGTTTTCCAAAACGAAAGGTCATCTTTTTAGTTATTCATTCTGATCAGTCAGGTACTTACTGAAACCCTAACATGTGCCAAGCACCCTGGCTCTGGGCAAATGTGGTAAACTTCATGTGGTCCTTCCCTCACCCAGCTTACAGCTTTAGGGCTGTCGGCATGTGGTAAACATAGCAGCTGCTCAGATGGATGATACGATTTTACTGTGTGCATGACTGATTGGGAATCTTAACTACTGCAAAAATGTTCTTCGTGATTTTTTTCCAGTGTATGATTGATTAATTGGGTAATGGCTCTTTTCAAATACTTAAATAATTCGGTGACATAAAATTGCAATATAACTATGACTATTTAACATATAGGGGTCTTGGTTATTTGAAGTAAAGTTTAGATTAATGACTTTTTAAGTGAAATTTCGAATAGGCCTAATTTCTTAAGCTTTTCCCAAGTACTTAATTTGCACAGTAACAGATTTTGGTTTTTGCAAATAAAGTTTCCAGTAACTATTTCTTATATACAACATTCCTTAAAATGTTTCTAATTAAGGAAGGCCTGACATTCATTTTCTTTTTTGTTCTTTTAGGAATGTTTCAAGGGAAGTTGGGCTACTCACAAGTTACTACATAAGAAAGCAAGTAAGTGAAGTCACATATTTTTGTATCATTTGTCTTAGACGTGGCTTTAGTACGAGAAACCAAGAATTCTTCAAGTTCTGAAAGTGTATATGTGAATATTCTGAAAGTGTAATCCTGAAAGCTAGAATTATGGCGTATTTTTAATTGTGATCTACAGTCATATAAATAAAATGTGGCTGAATAATAACGTCTTTGTTAATCTTGTGTC
>RJWJ010034441.1:0-17254 GCA_004363605.1 Indri indri | reverse complement strand
CCTTAGAGAGATTCCCAGGGTGAATATCCTTTATTTGTTCTGTAATAAAGACATATGTTGTATCTCTTTTTAAATTGGTTATACTATTTCCTTGAGAATCAACCTGCCAATGAAAAGTGAATTAATTGCAAATGAAAAAAAGGAAACAAATTTGATTATCTCTGCAACTGTTGTAGCAACTTGGAGCGACACAAGCTAAGTAGTTTGTATCACTTCTCAGCCACTTAATAACTTGAGGAAAAGTACAAATTATACAGATATTTCTCAACCTTAGTTTTACCTTTTTATGTTAACGATAATACCCAATTTGGAGTCAACATTGAGAAGTGAGTTAGGGCTCTACAAAACATCTTTGCTATAACTTCTTAAAATAAAAAATTAAATTAAAAAAAGAGACAATAGCAAAGCTGAACTCCAGTATAAAAAGGTAAAAATTGCAAAGAGTGACAAACTGGAACAGAAGTGTAAGAGTGTGGGACAGAGTTACTCACTGGGCTCCAGAGGCAAGCAACAGCACTCACAAATTGTCACTGAAAGGTAAGTGGGATTAAAATTACTGTATAAGAGATGGGGATCAGGGGAATGCTTCCTGCTTTTGTACTCTGGAGCTATCGAGAATGGATCTAAATTACATTCTGTCTCTATGAATAGATCTGCCACAACCCCAATATACCCACAGAGTCAGTAACCCCAGAGACCTAGGTGGAAATTGGTAAAGAACTATGCTACAATATTATGTTCATACGAAGAAAAGAAAACAACAGATTGGCCTGCAAACAAAAATTCAAACTGTGTCACGAAGACCAAGTCCAAGAAGACAGCCAACAAAATCAAGAACTGCAGCAGCATTTACAGATGGTCAAAGGACAAATATCAAAGAAGAAAGAGAAACTACAAAATAAACAAAGATGGAGAAATAAGATAGAATGAACCTACAAAAAATTTATGAGAAAAATATGCAAAATGAATCATGAGAAAACTTTGAAATAAAGAAAAATCATAGTTATTAAAATAAAAGATAAAAGGAGATGGAATAAACTTTTGTCAGTGTAGAGATAAACACAAATTAGTGAAGGGGAAGAGGCTATGGAGAGATTCACTGAGAATGTCTTCACTAAGACAAAAAGACTGAAGTGAGGTGAAAGAGCACTTAAGAGAGATGGACGGAGTATAGGTGAAAATGCTGTAGCATTCGCCTAATGCAGGCATTTGCTAACTACTCTCCGATGCTCATGTCCATCTCACTGTTTGTCTTTGTGAGTGAGATTTTATCTGCACGTAGCTATGCCAATTCGTTTATATATTGCTTCTTACTGTTTTCACGGTACGATGGTAGAGTTGAGTACTTGTGACAGAGATTCTATGACCTTCAAAGTCTAAAATATTTACTGTTTGATCTTGTACAGGAAAAGTTTACTGACTCCTGATCTAATAGGTATTAATAGATGAGACTAGAATGAATGGTAGACACGTAATACTTGAATCAAAAGATGATTACAAATTTTTTTACAGTTTAAGAAACATGAATCTTCAGATTAAAAGTACACTGAATGTGCTAAATAGGACAAAGAAAAATAAATCTATATCATGCATAGATTTATTATAATGTAATCAAAGAACTTCATGATTAGAGGACATGTCTCAAAAGCCAATAGTGCAAAAAGATGGATTACAAGAAGAACACTTTGGCTGATGGTACGCTTCTTAGCCACCCACTATTGAGGCCAAGAGACGATGAATAATATCTTCAAAACACAAAGTGAAAATAACTGTTTGACGGAAATTTATGTACAGCCAAATAAACCTTGAAAAGTGGAGGCCAGATAGAGTCATTTTCCGACATGCAAAGTCTAATAAATCTTACTGCCCACTGAAACTCACAAAAAAATTAATATATGCATTTCAGAAAGAAACGACAAAGCGGAATGGTGTGGAAAACAAGTTATAAGGGTGACCAGGAAAATTGATGAAATAGTCACTATAAAACAAGTAATAAAAAGTGTACATTAAAGACTAAAACTAAAATGAAATAATTATAGTAAGATTTTAGAGGTTGAGATCAGGAGGAGGTTAGACATACTGATAACTATAAGTTGTGTTTTTGAAATTAGAGTTAAATATACATCTTTAAGGAAAACACTGAGTAGAAATCAATCAAAAGCCTTCAAATCAGCAAAGGGATACAAATGAATACAGTTGTCTATACAACTTAATCATTCCAAAAGAGTGGAGGAGGGAGGAAAGAAAGAGGCAAAGTAAATGATTTTAAAATACAAAACAATAAGTCAGTAATAAGTTCATATAAAGGGTCACAATAAATGTGCAAAGACCACCTTATAAAAGACAGAGGTTATTAAAATGATCCTAATACTGATCATGTTATTGTAGTAACAAGCAATTGAAGTAAACAAAAGTGTCTAAATAGTGCTGGGTATGTAGTAGATATTCAGTAAATGGTAGAAATTATTGCTGTTATTCTTGTTTCTGTTGCTGTTGCTGATGCCACCATTTATAATGATTGGGTGAGGAAGAATAGATTTAAAAAAGTAATAAAAGGAACAGCCGTTTGTAGAAAATCTCAGCTGAACATCATCCAAGGTTTCAGAAAATCAATGATATATGTACATTGTCAATGGCTAATTGAAATGTGTTTTTGGTGGCTGTGACCACAACAGACATTGGCTGTCATCATTGTTGACATTTTTATCAGAGGTGCCAAGGATTGAAACAGCTTGGAAGATTTAAGTGCCTTGTTTTCTGAAAAGAGTGCTGCTCAATGAAGGCTGTGGCAAGGTCAGGGTTAAGTAGCAAGAGCTTGGCAGTTATAAATAGTGAACACTGAGGCTGTACTTACTGGCCTGGGTTGTAATATTAAAACACCAATGAAAATGGCAAACTGGGAATTTGGAAGAGCAGTGACTCTGGTGAATGCAGCTAAAGGACACTCACTTATTTAAAAGCAGCCCTTTGGTGCTTAAGACTTAATGTACCTTCAAGTCCACTCTAATGCTAGTATTTTCTCCTGAAAGATGTATTTTTATAAATATTAAGGAATCTGCCAATTCTGTAAGCCAAACTCTAAGCAAAAAAATCAAGTTGCTTTTAATCTTTAAATTATCTCATCATGAAAAAAATAAATATTTTGAAAATTCTTCTGTGAGACAACATGAAAAGATAATTTAATGTGGAAGATGGGGTCACAGTATGTGAACTTTGCCTTTAAATTGGACTCAGAGGTACAGAGGGTTAGCAATTTATTGGTCTTTATTTTGTAACTCCCCTCTAATTGTACAGAATTGAGGTACAGTGGTTGTTTGGCGGCGGTGGTGGCAGTGCTGGCGATTGTGTATGTCTATGCATGTGTTTGTGTAGGTGCGTATGTGTGTGAACCTGCCTGCCTCTGCTTTCACAGGCGGGATCTAGCTAGACTGCAAAGGGACGAGTACTACTATTTTTGTTTTTTGAGAGGTCCAAATTCTCTTTCCACGCTCCAGGATGACATTTCTTTGTGATTATTCAACGATTCAACACCTCAGTCTCTTGTCAAACCAACCCCTCCCTTTGCTCTTCATGTCACCTGCTGTCGTCATTGTGGGCACTGGCAGGCTTTTATTTATTAGGAGGAAACCTGGGGTTGTGCCCTTTGAGAGGAAATGCTAAGAAATGTAATAATAAAAAAAGGGAAGGATTACAATTCTCCAAGCATCCTGGAAAATAAGGCATTTGGAGAGACATCGTCCTCAAATCATTTTGGGCATCAACCTAATTATAAAAATATCGAGAACCTAGGGCAGCAGCAGGTCACCTTCCCAGGAGTTTTTGGCTATAAGCAACTCTGTGTGCTCCTGGGATTCAAAAGAGGATGAAAAAAAAGCATGTGTGGGAATCTGTAGAAACAGTGAGCTCTAGCACTTTGTCTTTCAACACTTAGAGTAAGGACCAGGACTTGCATGGCAACATTACAGGTTTTTCCCTGCTTAACTACTTCTTTGCAGCCTGATTAGTGCCTACTGTCTTAATTAGCCACCTCACTTCATACAGAAAGGGTGGCACAACAAGATTGCTTCATGCTTATGTAGTCTGCTCAGTCCCCTTTGGGTCGTGAGAGCTGTTTTCGATACTAAAACTGATTTGTATCTTTTTCGTTTTCTTAACCTTGGCTCTACAGTATGCTAGATGTCTGCAGCAGTACTTATCTCACCAGAGGGGCCATACCTCACTAGCCATACAACTGTTAACATTTGATGAACCAAGGATAAAAACAATTGGGATTTAACTTTCTCACCATAACCTTATAAAATCTGACAGCCAGATGGTCAGACACATTCAAATGACTGCAGCTAAGCACACAATAAATTATATGTACACACACACACAGGTATGTGTTGGAGGTGGGGGGAAGGCTTTTCCATTCAAATTAAAAAGTCCAGGTGAGAAAACCCTTCAAAGCCTATGAAAACACTGCATAGCAAAAAATCTCCCCCACTTTGTAATAAGACCAACATTTTCAGTAGTTCTTAGTTAAGAGAAGGAATGAAATGAACTCGTTTTTGGTGCATGTTTGTTCTGATCTGAAATATCTTGACATATACTTGACAACTCTGGCACAGTGCTAGAGCACAGTCTGAAATGACGAATGCTTTTCCTTGCCCCTTTAACTTCAGCAGATTGCATTACCTTTTAGAACTGAGAGTAATTTCCAGGAAGTAGCAAAGAGACTGGGTCCAATGCTCATAGAGAATGAATTGTGCCAATTTAAAATTACCCAAATACTTTAAATGTTAGTGTAGTGAATTCTTAAAATTTCGTTTTGCCTCACTATCCATTTTGAATACAAGTTTAACTTTGTCATACCAAAGAAGAGCTCAGTCGCCCTCGACAGTTTCCAGTTCTACACTACACTGAAATGACTGAAGCCGGTGGTCAGGGATAAGAACTTAGTGGCATCTCTCCAGTAGCAGACTAGGCTCCCTACTTTCCCACTGCTTCTTTTAAACCATTCGGGCATTTGTCCACAACCTTAAAGTGACCCAGACCTTATTCCCTTATATATTTTGCTAGTTGGCCATATACTTCTCTCTGTATTCCTGACCTGGAAATGGATTGCCCGCCCAACACATTATGCCCCCATTGCCCAGGATTTGTAAGTAAAAATCTTTGAACTTGTTTCCTATTGTGGTGGTATGTTACATTTGTGCCTTCCATTGGAAGAAATAGGGGCTGCCCAGGGCAGGTTTTCCCTGGAATGCTATAGAGAACACAAAGTCAGGTTCCCAGTGCCAGAGTGATGACCAAGCAGGTGTATACTGAACACAGGCCACACAAGAGCCACACAGGCACCTGTGTCAGTATAAACAAGTTTTCCTGTGAGAGGTCGCCTGGTCATGGGTCAGAAAACTAGGCATTAGGCTGTCCACAAGGTAAGCTAAGTAAAAAAAATATCCTGTGAAAAGCACACTGCAAGCATCCCTATCCAGCTTCCCTTCATTTCCCGTTAGGGCAGGGCTGTTAGACACTGTGGTACTAGAGCCTAAATGTAGCCAGGGGCTCTCAAGACAGTGAGCTACTCTCCTTCTTGACAGGTGTTAGACACGTTACCATGAAAAAGCTGGAGGTCTATAAACAGCAGTTAAACCTCAACTAATCATTTCTATAAGAGCTTAATTATAATGACATAAAACAAAAGTGGGCTAAATATGACTGAAGGCAATGTTATATTGTATCTCTATGTGTTTCAGAATTTTAGACATCCAAAGTGAGTCAGGGGTTCCCAATCTTTTAGAGGAAGCATCACACTAGCCACTTCAGGCATTAATAGCAGAGGATAAAGGCATCTTTCACAATAAACTTCATGGATGTTCTAAATTAATGTTTTAAAAATGACTTGAACATTTTAGAGTACTATATAGTGATTAGATGTTGTGATTATGTGTTTATGAAGGCTATATTTATACATTTATATCAAGTACTATGAGCTGGGAGCAAAAATAAATTGGCCTAGGTGGGAAGGGAATAATGAGATGAAAACGAACGGCCAGTTTTAGGGAGAGAGAGAAAATAGAATAGCAAACTAGTCCAATGGGAGTTCCCATGAATGACTGGGTTGATTATAATAGAACTTCTTGGCAAGGGCTATTGTTGGTTTTCTTGTTTCTCTTTGAACTTACTTGAGGAAAGTTTCCTTCATGCATGCGTATTTATTTGCACATGCACCTGATCAAGTCTGAAAAACCAGAAGGCGAACATTTCTCTGGTTCTGATAGTGACTTACTGACCTTTAAGCCATCCTGTAGCTGCATGAATCTGTTATGGTTTCATGATGGTCAACATTTTGTCTACTCTCTTGTACCTATCTTGATTCATGTAACTTGACAACATAGATGCCGACCGTTAGAGACTGTAGAATGTAGGGATTAAGAGTACAAATTTGGAGCCAGATTTTCTTCTTTTGAATTCTAATTCTGTTAATTATTAGCTGTGTGAACTTGGGCCAATTACTTAACTTCCCTTTGTCTCAGGTTTTTGTCTTAAACTTATTATGATAATTGTAGCTACCTTAGGATTGTTGTGAGGGTTAAATGGTAATCTATATAACTGGCACACAGTAGTAACTATGTATATTAGCTTTTATTATTCTTCAAATGACCTGGTGGACTGTATTTCCAAATTACTGGTGGGATATATCATGACATCTATGAAGGAAGCAAGAAATTCAGATAGTAAAAAAAAAAGGTGGGGAAGTAGTTTGGGCTGAAGCCATGACTTCCTAAGCGAAAGAGATGATTTCGCTTAACTTTTTACTATACCAAACTCCTCTAGAATATTGCTTACTTCTTGAAATCATTTAAAAATATTAATTATGCTGCTATAAACCTTCTAGTGTGGGTGTCTTTTGTATAGAATGTCTTTTGTTCCTTTGGGTAGATGTCTAGTAATGGGATTGCTTGATCAAATGGTTGTTCTACTTGTAGCTCTTTGATGTATCTCCATATTACTAAAATGTGGTATATGTATACCATGGAGTTCTAATCAGCCACAAAAAACAATGGTGATCTAGCACCTCTTTTATTATCCTGGGTAGAGCTGGAACCCATTCTACTAAGTGAAGTATCACAAGAATGGCAAAACAAGCACCATATGCACTCACCATCAAAGGGGTATTAACTGACTTAACTGACCAACACTTAAGTGCACATACAGTAGTAACATTCATCAGGTGTCGGGCAGATGGGAGCAGGCAGAAGAAGAAGGGTATATTCACACCTAATGGGTGCAGTACACACCATCTGGGGGATGGACATGCTTGAAGCTCTGACTTGGGTTGGGCAAAGGCACTCTTTGTAACCCAAACATTTGTATCCCCGTAATATGCTGAAATAAAAAATATATATTAATTACTGATTTCTAAAAATGGAAATAGGTGCCTTTAGGTATAGCACACATACTGCCTTTAGAGAAGAAAAATGACAATGTCATATGCTCATTTAAAATTATATTTCAATTTTAGATATTAGTATGTACATATTTATATCAAAACCCAGCAAGAGAACATTTTGCAACCAAAGCTTAATTTGACATTGGAAGTTAACCTGTGTCTAAAAAGGTTATGGGAAGTTGGATGGATGTAGATAAGGATCAAGGAGAGTAGTATTTTTTTACATCAGGAATCAGAAATTTTATTTAAAAAAAAATCAGAGTTTTGAAAATATCTCTTGAGGTACACTTATTGCAGGATGTTTTAAAGTTCAATGCTAGAAATGAACAACCTGGAACCATGATCAAAGTAATTTTTCTCAAAAAAGGATCATGAATATGTATGTGAGAGTTTACTGTCTCATGAGCAACTGACCATTTGCTGTGATATCTGATGAAGTCTGCGGTGGAAGCTAACTTAAAAACATCACAAATAGCAGTACAACTAAGAGAGTAAGAGACAGAATTCTGAGACATAGCAAAGAAAACATGAGGAAACAAAAGCAAAACTGAGAATCTGAAATACCTGTAATAATTCATGATCACTCCTAATACTTTAAGACCACTTTATTTGTGTGTATATGTTTGTTTGCACTCAGGTCCACTCTTTGCCCTTCCAGTATTCTGTATTGCAGGGACACATATTTCTTATGCTCCTTCCTATGTCCTCTGGTTTCCAGATAAGTTTGGCCAATAGGAGGCACTGGGAGAAGATTGGAAGCCAGGTGGAAGTGGAAATCCAGGTTCCCAACCTCGTGTCCTCCCCTACCTTGTCCTGCTTCCAACTTGGGATCAACCAGAAAAAGCCAAACCCGTTCCTCTTAACCAATCACTGGAGGCCCACTTCTAATTATCCTGCTTCTATCTTCTCCATGTCAGCAACCTCTGAGCAGGACATACCTAGAACTTTCCCTTTTTCCCCCCAATATAGAGCTGTCCCACCCTTCCACCTACCTTTTTATCTTTGCTACATGCAAGTGATGGTAGTTGACTCTCTTGCTATAGAAAGCTCTGAATAAATAGCCTTTGTATGTTCTCATTTGGGTGGTCTTTATTCCCTTCCTTCCTTTGTTTTATTCCCTTTTCTTTTTCCAAAGAGTAGAGGAAACATCTAGCAGAAGACCTTATAGGCTAGAATATGGATTTCCAGAACCTAAAACAACTGGAAGTTCCACAAAAGCAGGTAAGTTTGCTAAAGTCTCTTTATGTGCAGGTCCTTAGGACTCTGGTAAGACTAAAAATAAGATTCATTTGGTTTGACATAGTAGGAAGTGGACCTTTGCAACCACTAAAAAATAAATATGAAAAGGCGGGAGAAAATCTCAAGGTCTTTTTTGGTTCATAAACAGGGATGTTGAACTTCAAGTGTTTGATAATATCCACCTCTGTCAATTGCCTCCTGACTAAACCATTTGAAAAATAAAACATGTATAGTAAACTTGTTCTCGTATTAGATCTTTTGCACTGACGTTTTCTCAGCTTGGAATTCTCTTCACCTCAGGCTTTCCTAAGGTTGCTTATTCATTTCACTCAGATTTCAAATTGAATATGATCTTTTGCTACAACTCTTTATGACTATAAAACTTAAAGGTCTAAGCGTTTGTACCCTGTACTCCATCCCAAACTCAAAGATAAAGAAACTCTGATTTACCCTGGATTTTGTTCATTGTTAATATGGCACCTTAAATAATAGAAGTAAAATTTCAAAAGCAAATTAAAAGTTAGATTGAATTAGATCCCCAGATTGTGTATTATTTTACCATATGCTTACAAAGTGAGCCTGTTTTACTTCTTAACTGGTCTAAAATTTCAGGAAGGCACCAAAAAAGGAAACGAAAGAATGATATTAGTTTCACACTATTCCTAGGCTAAAAATGAGAAATGTTCTATATAGTGTAACTCCACAGCATTCCAAAATGTTGCCCCTTCCTAACATCTTGCCAATGCATTTTGGATTAGAAAGATTTATTAGAAGTCAATGTGAAAGACACATCAACTGAAAGCAGGAGTAGGAACCTATAAGGTCATTTTGGGGTGGAAAGCTGAAACATATTTATTTTTAATTGTAGAGTAACACATGAGGGAAAAAAATCACAATAGTCACTACACACACATATTTGCATATTATATGTACACAATTTGTTATATGCAAGCAACTCTGATTTAGTTGTAAATAGCTTGCTATGTGATTTAAAGATCAGAAGTAATGGTCAACTTGGAATGTAAATTTTAGGTATGATTTTATGTCAAGAGAAAAGAAATGATATATTTAGTTGAGATTACAATATATTGAATACTCTTTTTAGTTAAGTGGCAGGAAGCAGTGGACTTTCACTTTAATGTAATGAAAGTTTTTTTTCTTTAACAGGCCATACATAATGTTAAATCATGGGTTAGAGGGACCGCAATGTTAAGTGTCTAAAACACGTTCAGTGATGAAATGGGTTTCCTGTGTGGAATAAATAATGTTTGATTAAATCCATTTTTTGCTTACAGGATAAAATATTGTGTCTGACAAAATTAAATTTCATTCACAGCCCACACATTAGCATAATGTGGATTTTCCAGGCTACCTTTATATAGGAAATAATATAAGCACTAACGAATAAAAGTAAGTACAGGTTATTTCAGCAGTAATTTCCCAGGGCTTTCCAGAAGTTTTGATGGCAGTTCAGCTCTCTTCATCTTGGAAATTTGCTGATGGAAACTAAGGCTGTTACAATATATTCTCTCTGATGAAACAGTGACCACAGAAAATTGAAAGATGTCCAGAAAAAGATCTATGTATATCATTCCAACTTGACATATACGTAGGGCAGCAAGAAATTAAGTTACATAATTTCTCCTAAGAAAGGACCCATCAAGAAAGTTGTTGTTAATAAATCATTTAGAGACTAGAGGGTATAAAAATAAATAAATTAATTAATTAATAAAGTGTATGCACCAATCTCTAGGAACTGTAAAAAACAAAACAAAAAACAAAGAAAAACCCTACCCAAATTTAGTTACAGAATAAATTGTAAGACAAAGCCACAGAACAAAACTGAATATTTATGATTTCACCATATTTAATTACAGTTAGCAATATATCCATTTCCTTGGAGCCTATATTTTAAAATTAGGCTTATTGAGGTATCATTCACATGAAATAAAATTCAACATTTTTGTGTGTTCATTTTAATTAACTTAGATAAATGCTCAAAGTTGAGTAACCAGCACTACAATCAAGGTATACACTCTCATCACCCCAAAAACAACGCTTTGAAGTTAATCCCTTCCAGAATGCCATATAAACATAATTATAGAGTATGTGATTTCTGAGCCAGACTTCTTACACTTATCATAATGAATCTGCTGGTCATCATGTCATTGCCTGTAACCATAGTTCATTGCCTTTTATTGCCATGCTGAATTATATTTCATTCTATAGAAATGCCACATTTGTTTACACATAAACATCAGTTGATAGATAATTGGGTTGCTTCCAATTTTTGCAATTATAAATAAAGCTGCTGCATATATTTGCAAGGATTTTTTGACATACATTTCCCTTAGGCAAATATCTGGGTATTGGACTATTGGTTCATATGGTAAACATATGTTTTACTTTACATGAAACTATCAATCTGTTTTCCAAAGTGGCTATACCATTTGTATTTCCACAAACTGTGTGAGTTCCAGTTGCTCCACCTTCTTGTCATCACTTGATATTTTCTGGTATTATTATTTTTATATTAATGTTATTTTAGTCATTAATAGGTAAGCATTGGTATCTCATTTTGATTTTAACTTACGCTTCCCTAATGATGTGATGACGAGCGTCTTCTTTATGTAGTTATTTATATTGTGTGTGTATTTATTTTAAGCATCTGTTAAAGTCATTTACCCATTTCTATATTGTGTTGTGTGTCTTCTTACAATATTATTGAGATGTAATGGGTCTTTATGTATTCTGGATACCAATTCTTTATCAGTTGTGTGTTTTGCAAACATTTCTCCATCTGTGGTTTTGTCTTTTCATTTTCTTAATAGTGTCTTCTAAAAACCCAAAGTTTTAGTTTTGACAAAGTTCAATTTACCTTCTTTTTCGTACTTCTTGCTTTTTAAGTTACATCAAAGAAATCTTTGTGACAAAGATTTTCTCTGCTTTTTAGAAGTTTTATGGTCTTATACTGTACATTTAGGTCTATGACCCATTTGTGTTATTTTTGTATATGACGTAAGGTACAGGTTATGGTTCACGGAGCCACAAGGGCATTTAGGGTCCTCCCCAGGGATTGCCAAGCCCTCAACACATGCCTGGTCTACAAGGAACACAAAATATTTTTAAAAGATGTAAAAATGCTCCAAGATATATAATAAAATTTTCCTCAAGTGGCTATAAAATAGCAAATAAAAATAGTTGTATAACTAATGCAAGAGAAATTAGATGTATTCTGTTATACCAGATCCCAATTTCTGTTTTTCTTAGTTTTATTTTGATTTTTATTTATGTTGTCTTGGTGGAAGTATTTCAGGTCAAAAAAATCAGAATTGTGTGTCAGTGAATCAAATCTACAATTTTCTTTGTTTTTGCATGGACTGCCATATAGGTGATAGAAACTTCAAATCATGATTCTACATGTTGGATTTTTTCAAGACACCTATTTAGCACAAAGTGGGTCTAGAATAAATCTTACTTTTATTACTTCAATGAGAGCATATAAAGTGCTTGCAAACTCTTTTAACGGAAATATATTTATTTCTTATTTTTATGGAATTTCTTATGTCATTTTTCTGATTTCAAAAGTAATTTATGATAGCTTTAGAATTGTAAAAAATGAAGTATTTAAATTTATGTTATCCAGAAGTAATTTTTATTTACATTTTGTGTATGTTTTTTCTGTATTTTCCTAAGTATGTGTAAGAAATACACACACAAATATGCATATTTCTCATAGTAGAATATGATCACGTTTGTTTAATAAAATCAAATGTATGCATGTATAATATATATATGTGAATAGTACATGTATTTGACATATATGCATTTAGTTTTGTAATTCTTTTTTTTATAATTTCAATCTTTAGTTATTAGCACTCCATGTATAAAATATTCAAGAGAAATATAATTTCACAGATTTCAAATACGTGTTTTTTTCCTCAGTAAAAAATTGATTTCAAGAATGTTTTTAATACTCTTTCAATAGTTAAAAACCACAATATATAGTTAAAATTTTCTAACTAACTCAAAGGCTTACATCAACTTAATAAAAATGCTGTATAAGATGGCCCTTATTCTTTGCTTTAGAAATACCCCGATGTGTTAAATATGGCTTCATTAATAGAGGGGCTGACCCTGTAGCCAGTTTGGAAAGGAGACAGTAAATCTCATGGCTACAGGTAATCTGCAATCTGTTAATGTACGTGTTTCTAATTCATTTTGCCAACAGAAGGAGACGTGGTCTAGAGTAAGGCATGTGGTTACATTTCCTTGTGGAGATAAAACACTATGTCCATGTTAGTGAAATTACTGGCTGAATTAAACATCTAGCAAGCTGAATATTTTTGGGTTTTTGTTAATTATTTAGTCCTATAGACATTTGTAATTCACACTGTCATAGACTCATAGAGTTTGCAATTTTAATCTTGGAATGACAATGCTGAAAAAGGATCAAATATTACTTTAATTCAACATCACAAGTCTGCTAATGAAATCTTCCCTTTATGTTTTCTTTGAAAATTCTGATCAATACAAAAATTTCTCGCAGTAGAATATGATCCCATTTGTTTGTTTAATAAGAGCAAAGGTATGTATGTTTATGTATAGAATAAGATATACATATATTATGAAATCATTGTAAAATTACATTATGGATTATAATATTACATTATAGATAAATTGTGGGTATAGTTCTATGAATTAAGGAATTCATAGAACAGTTTTGGAATTAATAACTTAAAGTTATTTAAAATTTTTTTTCCAATTACATAATTAAACAAATAAAAGGAATATTTGTCTTCTGACTCCTTGTAAAACATTATTTTTCAGTAACTGCCGAATTTTTATTTGTTAGACTTTTAAAGAAGGTGGAATTAATGTGCATTTGTTAAGAAAAAATAAAATCAAGTTACGAGGTGAGAAAAACACATTCAATTATGTATTTAATCTTGGTTCAGTTTACCAATGGGACTTTTTCATAATGAAGTTATTTGGACAACTGTTAATGAAATTATATAAAAGATTTGGAGATGGATACCCCATCTAGAAACCTAATGTATAAGAAAATTTAGAATATTCCAAGAGATTTCTTTAGTCAGTCATATTCTGTAACTGATATAAATACTAAATTTTACTCAAATTTGCCTTTTCCAGAAAATATAGTTTTTCCATCACTGTCCGGAAACTATCTTTCTTATGAAAGGGAGAGTGTAGTTACTGGGAATATGGGCCATGACCACCTTTATTCCATTTATAAAGACTTCTAAATTAAAGCTAAAAAAAATTAAAGGGCCGTTTATACAGTAAGTGCACTGATAAAGAAAAGTGGGTATTACTGAGCACCAAAACACATAGTCAGGGCGTAGCCATTGGAAAGCTGACTGAACGAAACATGGAACTGGGCACAATACAGGTTTTGTAGACTAGGGAGATGCTTGTGGATAAATTGATTCATCCATTCATTTGTTTACACATATACTATTAATACAAATATTTACCAAGCATCTGCTATGTACATAGGAACATATTTGATGTTAGAATACAGAAATGAATAAAACATGGCCTGAAGCTGCAGAGAGCTCACTAGCTAGTTTGGGGTGTAAATTCAGTGATACAGGTAAGACAGCTGTTATGGAAGAATAGACGATGTGAATCTCTATTCATTTGTATCATTAATGTTAAACGTCCTTTAACGTGGCCCTAGTTCTAACAGAAAATCACATACATGCCATCGTGTCTATTCATGTGTGTGTGCATTTTCTCATTATTAATTACAAAAGAGTACTTATTGCATTGAACCATCATACTTTTATAAATCATGAGATTCCAGCCACTGCATTCTATAAGGCTGCAGTTTGGTGGTACTGTTCAAGGATAAGGACATAAGACAGTGGAGGACTTTCCCTGGAAAATAAGTGAGATGAGGCTTAATAAAAAAGATCTTGTATCTAGATTGCATTTAGTAGAAATTGTAGTATTCTCAATGTGGCTTCAATATTAAGGAGAGTAGAAGGTTGTAACTCTTTATTACATAACAATGAGAAATACTAGAAAGAATAAAAGTAGGAAATGTTATAATCTTGAAACTTGCTCACTTTATCATTCACTCACTGTTCACTCAAAGAGACATAAACATCTCTGAACATTTCTTTGAAATGCATGAAAATGTACAAAATGAAAGTATCATTCAAAAATTAATAACACTTAAAATTGTGATATTGCATTATTTCACCAAATCCTATTTCTGGGGAAAGAAATCATGGGGACTCAGAGATGTACAGGAAACAAAAAAGAAAAAAAAGTCTTGGGTAGTCCCAGTTATTAGAGGAAGCTCAGTTAAGTAAACATATGTTTAATACCTGTTCTGTGACAACCATTTTTTAGGTATGAGAGATGCAAAGATATATAAACAAGCTTGAACACCTCAAAGAGAGAAGACAGCAAAGGAACAGAGCTAATAAAAGTGAGAAAAGAGTCATATACTAAGTATTGGTGAAAAAATAAAGTAAAACAGATAAATTGGAGATTAAAGATCATAAGAATCAAGTCAATAGAAAGGGAAGAATAATGATTGGTATCTAATAATTTAGGCAATGGACTAGCTAATTACAAAAAATTTCTATATATCTTAAGAATACTGACCATAGTTTTTCTTCCAAACATGATTTATGTTAATTGTAAAAGTTTTTGAGTAATACCACAATAAATTTCTCCAAATTCTATAACACATCAGATTTAGTATATGATGATAATCTTTCCAGAAATTATAGTATTTGTGTCTGTTTATGCATGTGAAGAGTGAGTCAAAGTGATAAAGATAGTTTTAGGGAAAATATCAACTATAATTGATATTTTTTAATTAAAAAAATACGTTTTTCTAGTATTTAAACAAGAAAAAGGAACAAATCTGCCTGTAAAAATTGTTGTACTTTAGATTTGTTTTTATGAATGGAAATATTAATTACTGCATAATTAAAAATTTTAGTAAACTAATTACTAAAAAATAAAAAATAAAAAATATCATTTTATTAAAAATGAAGAAAACATTATTTAAAAAATTAGGATCTTTTCACTTATTTTGGCTAATTATTTCCATACTAGACAGTCTCTATCTCCTGTTCTAAATGATGAGCACATTAGTCCACTTACCTTTTAGGAAACTTCTACTCTTACGTAAATTCCATTTTTTATTATATTATTGATTATATGTCACATCAGAGATTACATTTCAAATATTACTATGTTTTTAAATGTTTTATAATTTTATTTTTTCATTATTATATATTTAAAGAAATCAATAGTCACCACCAAGATCCTAATATTGCTTCTTTATTCTTGAGTTCTTCATTTTTATTAATTATCAAGTTGATTAATCAAGATAGGTACATGGGTACCTTATATGCTGAATTATTAAATTTTAAAGAATATATTCTCTGCTACCTTGAAGAACATTTTGTTTAGGTAGGTAGGTATAAAGTTACAGCATAGCATCACTGCCTACATCAGAACATTCTATACTGTTTTATACTATTATGTGACATGTAAAGAAATTATAAGACAATTTTTATTCTTTCTTATAAATGACTTTTTTTTTGAGACAGGGCTTTGCTTTGTTGACCAGGCTGCTGGAGCACAGTGGTGTGATCGTAGCTCACTGTAACTTCAAACTCCTGGGTTCAAGCCATCCTCCCTCTTCAGCTTCCAGAGTAGCTAGGACTACAGGTGTGAGCCACCGCAACTGGCCTATAACAAACTTTTTAAAATCTGTTTTTCCCATTAATTTAGTTTATTATATTGGGATAAGCTTTAGAATGAAAGTTTATTTTCCTGTCCTTTTTTATGTCAAAAAAACTTTCTTCCAAGGGGGATATTTTGGTATTTTTTCCTGTTTCACATTTTCTATTCAAGCACAATTAGGAAAATGGTGGATGTCCTTTTTATTTTTTTGTCTCCCATAGTTATTTATAAAAAATTATACACATTTACTTCTCAATTTGTTTTGTGTGAATTTTTGAAGCGTATTTATCTTTTCCTTAGTGTGTGTGTGGGGGTGGTGGGTAGTTGGCAGAGTTGATACGGGGTACGTGGAGTAACACTTAGGCTATGTAAAAAGATACTTCATTTTCTTACCCTAAAGAGATTTCCCTTCTCTACTGAGATTTATTACAAAAAAAAATTGCCCAATACCTTGTGTTATAAATTTGCCAAAGCTTTACCTCCTCTCTCTCCCACTTTTCTCCATCTCTACCGTTTCCTCTGACTTTGAGGCCAGGTCATAAATAATAGAAATGGCTTATTGGCATGGCTATTTCTTTAACTTCTTCTCCTTTGCCATTTTGCTATGTTAGTCTGTGTCTCTTCAAGATCAATCTCCACTTCTCTTAAGATTGACCTTATTACTTGAGCCTAAGTACCTTGAGTATGCTCTTAGGGAAATAAGGTCTGCTTAATTATGACAAATTGTGAGTTAGCTCTCAATTTGCTTTCTTTATTGGGTTTGTGTTTGGGTTCCATATTCTAACAATGACAATGACAATGACAAACTCCAGCACTTCTCGGGTAAAGAAATCAAGATTGTAA
>RJWJ010034440.1:0-17250 GCA_004363605.1 Indri indri | reverse complement strand
AAAAAAAAAAAAAAAAAAAAAAAAGTTAGGAAAAATGTTAATTTAGATCAATTGTAGTGATAGCATATTTCTATATTTATAAAAGGATAAGGAAAACACTGGTAACCTTGTCTATGTCTAGTGAGGGGAAATAGGTTATTGGTTGATAAGAGTGGGAGGTACCATATCACCAATTTGTAACTTTTAATTTTAAATCATGTGGCTATATTATTTAAGTAAAAAAATAAAAATCAAAGAAGTAGTATGATCTCATTTATATTTTTTCAATATTAAATAAAATCAAAACTTTATACCATGGAACAAACATATTCCAAACACCAAAAATACACAAAATACTACATCAATCATAATGGTGACTGTTTTCATCGGTAAACTAATTACTCATGTAATATGCAACAAAAAATAAAGCCATGAGAATGAACGATATTCTTAAAATATTGTTTTAAATATATTAAAATGAGAAAGATAACCTTTATAAGCTTCAAGAGATAAATGATTTTCCAAGTGGGAGGAAACATGAAAATACAAATCATCTATTTGTCCTCTGAGCATATTCACCCTTATTTTAAAGTGTTGGTGTGGAGTCTTATTTTCAGGATTTGGAATTAAAATTTTGTCTACTTACACTGATTTTCAGTGTAAGTGTATGCAATATGCTGAATGCTAGGTTTTCACTACTGTATTTATAAAGAATCAGCAAAGCCCAAGAGATTTCTGAAATTTTAAATAGCCACGTAACAAGTGATATAACTTTTGTCTTTAGATAACCCAGAAAGTTTTCCACATTATACGTGTGTTTTTTTTAATTTCTATTGCCTGGAAAATATACAATAATAATGAAACTATTCTATACTTTGCTAGGGGAACATCCTACAATAAGGCAAAATGATCACACCTTATAGCCTTGCTCCATTTAAATGTCTTTAGTTGCAAAGGTTAATAAAGAAAAATCTCTTGAAACACAAGTAATGTTTATCATGAATTTTTCAGGTCGTATCCCTGACCTACTGAATCAGAATCTCTGAAAGTAATACCCAGACATCTGTGTTTTAACAAGTCCTCCCAGTGATTATAGTTTGAGAACTATTATTTTAGCTTAATAGTAAGAATCGATATTAAGTATTGCCAAGTCAATATTATTCTTTGGATTCATACCAAAGTAAAAGAAAATCAATATCTACTCAAAACATTATTTCCAACTTGTATAATATGATGGTTGAATTGAAATCATCTATCTATCCATATATATTACATCAACTAATCTTACATAACTATTATGCACATGCCATATACATATATACACGTGTGTGAAAAAATATATATGTATATGTGTGTGTGTGTGAGATATAGAATATTTCAGAAGCAGCAGTTCCCCAAACTGGGGTTCATACTACTTCAAATAATTATTTTCTTATGCAATTTTATGTATATTAGTTTACACATTTAGTTATCCTATTTTATGTATTTGTTCAAATTGCTACAGAGATTAATTGCTGTGGAAGGAGTAATGAGGTACTCAAGATAGTTGAGACTTCCAATTAGTAGTACCACAGTGTTAGAATCCCACACAATTACTCCCAAGGTCCATCTAATCAATAATAATAATAATAATAATTTAAAACAACATTTCTTCTATTTGAAAGAAACAATTTACTTTCAACATGCTATTCACTCTCTCTCTCTCTCACACACACACACACACACGATTCATTTGAACATTTGGAGAGCTCTTCTGAAAGTGTTCTATCCATAAAAAGCTTGCTACTGAAGCATTATAGAACAATCTTTAATAAACATTATGACAAAGCATTACCAAAGAAACTTCAAAGCTTAGGGCCAACTAACTTTAGAGTATATTTACCTCTAGCCTTTAAGAACCACCTGATTTACCTTTAAAACTACTATTTGTTTTCTTGTATGGAGTGGGGAGGGCTGGTGGACACCATTGTAAAACACGTCGTTGCTGTCAAAGCTAGTTGTGTGTTCTAATAACTAAATTAAAGAATTCATATGGCTGCCATAGTACGAAGACTCAACATTCAATTGATCCCTTGGTGCCTAAACAAATACACATAAATTGAAGTAAAATATTACAACGAGAAACAAACTCAACTTCACAAAATATAGGCTGAATTTATTAACTCAAATCGTCAAGTCCAGAGTCAGCATGGGAGGGCACAAATACAAGGAGTGGAAGATTTTGGGACAATTTCATTATCATCTAATACAAGCTCTGTTTCTCATATAAACTTCCTATTGGCATAATTTTGTAGAGGTTCTGTTTTTCTGGCCAAACACAGATAGAGTCAACAGTTGAATCATGGTAGGCTTGCTCAAGAGAAGTCTTCTCTATATCTTTTTTATATTGTTTTATATCATTTTCCTATTTTACTTATTATACTTTCCATATACATGTTCATTACTGATATTACCCACCTAGCCCATCCCCAGGAAAACCAAATTAATAGAAAATAGTATGACTTATTTATATTATACAGGTGAAAATTTGATAAGAAATAGAGTGATCTAACTAAAATGGTAGAATAGGAAGGCCCAGATGCTCATTGTTCCCATGAAGATACAGCTTCAATAATACATGGAACCAATTCCTTTTATAAGAAATCCAGAAAGAAGTTAAGAGGCTTCTGTGCCTCAGGAAAGCATGAAATCAGACACATTAAAGCTGGTGGGAAAACAGGTGGCACCCTCTCATCATATTCCCTTCCCCCATTGTAATGCCGTGTGATCAGGAAGACATTCCCAGCTCCCAAATTCTTCTTGGGGAAGGAAAGAAAAAACTGTACCCTGCATTCCCATGTTCTGACTTTTTAGGGAGGCTTCCCAAGGGAATTGTGTCTATCTCACTCTCTTAGAGAACGAATGGTACCTAGCATATTCTGGATGCTTGAGGGCTGCTGAGAACCAAAAAGAGCTGGGTGATATGCTGCTGCTCCAGAGGAACCATGGTACAGCATACAGAGTGATACAGCATAGGATTCTTTCCCTTAGGAAGAGAGAGAAGAGTGTATCATGTGTCCAATATTCTAGCTTTTTAGGAGATATTTGAAAGACTAGCTTGTCTTGACTATCTTGAAAGGCGCGTACAACCTGGCATACTATGGATGCCTAGGGGCTGCTGAGATCTGAAAGGAGCTGAGAGTAGTGTGCTGCCGCTCCAGTGGACTTGCAGTACAACAATCAGACACCAGAGGGTGCAAGAGATTACAAGCTCCTGGAAAAAAAAGAAATCAGTAAATTCTAATCAGGAATCTACATGCCCACATTCAGAGAAGATACATCCACAGAAAATGGTTGAGAGGCTCCCAGAATCATAACTGGTCTGACTAGTGAAGGTTTTCCTTTACAAAGCCAGTCCCTAAAGACCGTTAGAGGTGGTGGTTTTTTCAAATGCAAAAATAACAATGCAAAGTTATGAGAAATGTAAAAAACACGGAAAATTGGCTCAATCAAGAAACAAATAAATCTCTAGGAAATCAACTTAAAGATACAGAGATATAAGATTACCTGACAAATAATTTAAAATACTTTCCATAAAGGTACACAACAAACTCTGGAAAATGATGCATGAATAAAATGAGAATTTCAATAAAGAGATAGAAAATATTTTTAATACACATTTTCAAGGTGAAAAATGCCATAACTGAACTAAAAAAATACTAGAAGAGTTAAACGGCAGACTTGATTAAGCAGAAGAAAAACTTAGTTAATTTGTAGAAAGGTCATTTGAAATGATCCAGTCAGAACTCAAAGATAGGTCATCTGAAAACAAACAAACAAACAAAACAAGAAGAAAAAAAAATTGAAGATAGCCTAAGGAACTCATGGGACACCATTAAATGGACCAATGTATGAATTATGGGAGTCTCAGAAAGAAAAGAGAGGGAGAAAGGGTCAGAAGTTTATATAAAGAAAATATGGTTTAAAACTTCCAAAATCTGGGAAAGGAAATTCAAGGCGGCCAATTGATTCCACATAGAATGAACCCCAAAGACAAAACAACAAGATCCATTATAATCAAATTGTCAAGTTTAAAGATAGAGGTAATTTTGAATGCATCATGTGAAAAACAATCATTACATACAAGGAAAGCCCATAAGACAATTGGTGGATTTCTCAACAGAAACCTTGCAGGACGGAAAAGAGTAAGATATTTATATTCAAAGTGCTGAAAGACAAAAACTACTAACTAGTTCAACTGTATCCAACAAAACGGTTGTTCAAGAATGAAGAAGAGGTAAAGAATTGACCAATAGAAACAAAGTGAACAAGTTCATCACCACTAGACCTGCCTTAAAAGAAATGCTGAAGTTAGTCCCTCAAGCTGAAACGAAAAGGAACTAAACAGCAACATGAAAGCGTATGAAAGTATAAACCTCTCTGGTAAAGGCAAATATACAGACAAATACGTAATACTCTAAAGCAGTAAAGTTAGGGAATAAATCACTTTTACTTCAGGTTTAGAAGTTCAAAGACAAAAACATAAAAATAATAATTATAAATTATGTCAATGGATGCACAATAAAAAGATAAAATTTGTGACATCAATAACATAAAATGGGTGGAGCATGTAAAAGACTAATGTTTTTGTATGCTGAAGTTATCAATTTAAAATAGATTTTTGTAAGATACTGTATGAAGAAAATACCTATTGGATATATACAAAATAAAATGAGAAAGGAACCAAAGCCTGTCACTAAAAAAATGAAATATACAAAATATGAAGGAAGAGAGCAGGAGAGGAAAAGAGGAACAAAAGAGACACAAGAATAGATAGCAGCAAAATAATAGTAGGATATTTCAATACTCTCCACAGTCAATAATGGATAGGACAACTATGCAGAAGATCAATAAAACAAAATAAAGAGTTTAACATTATAGACAGAATGGACCTGTAGATATGTACATAACATTGTATCAAATAGTAGCAGAATCCATTCTTCTCGAGGGCCCATGGAACGTTCTCCAGGACAGATCATATGTTAGGCCACAAAAAAAGACTTAATAAATTTAATAAAATTTAAATCATACCAAGAATTTTTTTCTGAACAAAATGGAATAAAATTAGAAATTGATACCAAAAAGAAAACTGGAAAATTCACACATATGTGGAAATTAAACAACACGGTCTTGAACGGCCAATGTGTCAAAGCAGAAACCAAGTGGGAAATTAAAAAATATCTTGAGATGTATTAAAAAAAAAACCAAACCTACAAAAGCTTATTGGATCTAGAAAAAGAAGTACTAAGTAGGGAGTTAATAGCAATAAATGACAACATTAAAAAGGAATAAAGATCTGAAATAAACAACCTAACTCTACACTTGAAAGAATTATAAAAAGAACTTAAGCCCCAAATTTCTATAAGAAATAAAATATTAAAGACTAGAGTAGAAATAAACAAAATAGAGAATGGAAAAATGACAGAAAAAATCAAAATGCCTCACAGTTGTTTTTGTAAAAGATGAACAAAATTAACCTTTATCTAGACTAAGGAAAAAAAAAAGAATCAAAATTCAAAATGAGAAAAGAGACATTACAACTGTTGGCACAGAAATAAAAGAAAGGATTATAAGAGACTACTATCAGTAATTATATGCCAACAAATTGGATAACCTAGAAGAAATGGATAAATTCATAAAAACATACAAACTACCAAGATTGAATCATGATGGAATAGAAAATGTAAACAGATCTATATTAGTAAGGAGATTTAATCAGTAATCAAAAACCTCCCAACAAAATAAAGCCCAGGACTAGATAGCTTCACCACTGAATTCTATTAAATATTTAAGAATTAACATCAATACTTATCAAATTCTTCCAAACCACTGAAGAAGAATAAACTCTTCAAACTCATCTTTGAGTCCTGAATTGTCCTAATAACAAAGCCAGGTGAAGACACTACAAGTAAACTATAGACCAATAACCCTAATGAATATACAAGCAAAAATCCTCAATAAAATACTAGCAAAGTGAATTCAACCACATATTGAAATGACCACACACCATGACCACATGGGATTTAACCTGAGATACAAAGATGATTCAACACATGAAAATCAAGGAATATGATACACCACGTTAATAGCATAAAGGATAAAAATCACATGATTATCTGAATAGATGTGAAAAAAGGATTTGACAAAATACAACACTGTTTTAATAATAAAATACTCTCAGCAAAGAAGGAACAGAAGAAAATTACCTCAACACAATACAAGCCCACAGCTAACATGATATACAATGGTGAAAAACTGAAAGCTCTTCCTCGAAGATCAGGAACAAAGAAAAGTTACCTAGTCTCATCACTTCTATTCAACATAGGGCTGGAAATGCTAGCCAGAGCAATTAAGCAAAAGAAAGAAAGAAAAGACATTGAGATCAGAAAACAATGAGTGAAATTGTCTCTGGTCCCAGATGATATGATCTCATACATAAAAAATGCTAAAAAATCCCCCCCCCCCAAAATCCTAGAACCAATAAACAAATTCACCAAATTTGCAGCATACAAAATCAATATGCAAAATCAGTTGTGTTTCCATGTACTTACAATGAACAATCTGAAAAGAAAATTTGAAAATGACCCCTTTACAATAATATCTGAAAGAATAAAATAGTAATAAACATAACTAGGGAGATGAAAGACTTGTACGCTTAAAACTACAAAACACTGATGAAAAAAATTGAAGATACAAATAAATGAAAATAAATCTTGTGTTCATGGATTTGAAGACTTAATATTATTTAAATGTTCATACTATCCAAAGCAGTCTACAGATTCAATGCAATCCCTATCAAAATAACAATGGCATTCTAAACAGAAATAGAAAAAAAAATTCATATTGAACCACAAAAGATCCTGAATAGACAAAACAATCTTGAGAAAGAACATCAAAACTGGAAGCCTCACACTTTGTGGTTTTAAAACATATTACAAAATTGTAGTAATCAAAAGGGTATGGTACTAACATAAAGACAGAAACATAGACAAATAGAATAAACATCACAGAAATAAACCCATACATACACATTCAACTCATCTCCGACAACAGTGCCAAATCTACAAAATTAGGGAAGGATGGTCTCTTCAATAAGTGATAATGGGAAAACTGAATATCCACACACAAAAGAATGATTTTGGGCCCTTGCCTTGTATCGTACAAAAAAATCAAATAAAAAATGAACTAAAGAATTAAACATAAGACCTAAAACTGTTAAACTTCTAGAAGGAACTTGGCGGGGGGGAACTTCATGACATAGGTCTTGGCAATGATTTCTTGAATATGACATCAAAAACACAGGAAACAAAATAAAAATATAGATAAGTAGGAATACATCACATTAAAAAGCTTTTGCACAGCAAAGGCAACACTCAACAGAGATGAAAGGCAACCTATAGAATGAGAGAAAATATTTGCAAACCATATATCTGATAAGGGGTTAATATCCAAAATATATAAGCAACCCTCACAATTCAATAGCAAAAAACCAAAACACAATTTTAAAATGGGCAAAAGATTAGAATAGACATTTTTCCAAGGTAGATATGCAAATGGCCAAAAGGTATATGAAATGGTGCTCAACGTTACTAATCATCAGGGAAATGCAGATCAAAACCACAATGAGATAGCACCTCACACCTTTTAAAGATGGCCATTGTCTAAAAAACAACAACAAAAAATCAAGCGTTGGCAAGGACTGTTGAGAAATTTCAGCCTTAATGCACTGCTGGTGGATATGTAAAATCATTCAGCTCTTATGCAAAACAGTATGGGTGTTTCTCAAAAAATTAAAAATAGAACTATCATATGTTCCAGAATCATACTTTTGAGTATTTATCCAAAAGAACTGAAATCAGGATATTGAAGTGATAGTTGTACTCCCATGTTCATTGAAGCATTATTCACAGTAGTCGTAAGGTGGAAACAATCTAAATGTTCATGGACCAATAAATGGATTAAGAGCATGTGGTATACGCACATAATGGAATATTATCCAACCATAAAAAGAAGGAAATCCTGTTATATGCTACAACATAGATGAGCTTTGAGGACACTATGGTAAGTGCAATAAGCCAGACACAGAAGTAAAAATACTGAATGATTTCACTTATATGAGGTATCTAAAGCTGTCAGAATCATTGAAACAGAAAGTTCTGGTGGCCACAAACTGGGGTGAGGAAGAAATCAGAAGTTCCTGTTCAACAGGTATAAAGTTTCAGTCATTCAAAATGAAAAAAATTATAGTAATGTGCTGTACAACACTGTATTTACAGTGAAAAATATTCTACTGTGTACTTAAAAATTTGTTAAATGAGTAAATCTCATGTGTTTAACACAATAAAAAATAATTAATAAGAAATAAAACCCAATAAAAGCCTTACTACCAAAGATAATGTATATCTGCCACACCTTCTACCCTAAGACTTCAGTAAGAACAAAATAATTCAGCCTTTGTAGTAACAGCTCTTTTTCTGGAAAATAGATGTTAGCTATTTCCTCACAAATCCCAAACAAGTATTCTCTCTAGTTCACTGACACTTCAGTGGAGAGGGCAAATAGATGAAATTCAGCACTTTAAAAAAATCAGATGGGTCTAAAAACAATTTAAAGTGATACTCATTGGATACAATAATAAACAATGTTAAGGACCACAACTTCACCTAAAAATAAGTATGTGTTCTTGAAGATGGCTAAGAAGGTTTAATATAAGTGTTGCTCCTTCATTCTATTGAGGGACTCTTCACATTATGGCAGGGTCATCAGCTACCTTCTTTTCTTCCTGTTTAGATGACTGACAAGGATCTGATGCTAACTACAGAATAGTGTTCTTTTTCAAATAAAACCTAAGATGAAAATATTACAGTTCACTTAAAATGCTATGTGACATGAATGATTTTACTGGTAAGACTAGCAAAGAAGAAATATATACAGGGTGATCATAAATTACTAATTTTTGTCTTAACCATTCTATTTTCCCCTCTAATGGCAGTCAGTGGCATGTTTTGTATTATAACGGGTAAATATGAGGTAATAAAATTGCTAAAACATAGTGAAAATCATTTGAAGAATGAAAGAATAAAATGGAGAGAAAACAATAAAGACAATACCATATGGTAGCAAGAATTGAACAGAAATTCTGAAGGACATGTATTTTCAATATATTTTTCCAAATGTACTTAAACTCACTTGAGGAGACAGTGTCGTACAGAGGAAAAACATGTACACTTCCATTTGATAGTCATCAGATCTTGGACAATTCAACTAACTTCATATCTTCACTTTCTATAGCCACTGAATAGGGATATTATCAGCTAATCTATCAGCTTTTTATGAGAATTAGAGATTATTTTGTGTATTGGCATACCTAGTGATATGTGATATGTATTTGCCTGGTATACGCAGAATGAAAAATGTATAATTGTTCATATAATAATAGCTGATATTATGGTCATACTCATTATGATTTATTTATTGTTCATATGAAGAGACTTTTCCCCATTAACAGTCTTTCCTGTCCTTACTCTCCACAGTGCTCCCTAATCCTGAAAAAGACATTTGAGAAACTAAAAGCTGCCAACATTTAAAGAAACGTTTGTCACCTCTGTTGGCTCTCCTATTACATAATCCTCTCTCATTCTTGGTTTGTAGCCATACACACATTTAAGTAATGCTGCCTGAATCTAATACCGTTTAACATGTCTGTCTTTATTAAATCACAGGGGTAGATGAAACTTTTATGTGGACTAACATTTATATAATTTTCTAGTACTGTTTTTAAAAAGGGATGCAAAATGTTGAATATAAAATTAATATGCAGAGTATTTATTTATAATGTGAAAGGAAATCACAAAAAATTTTAAAAAGCTGACATGTATCTCCAAAATACAGTCCAGAAAAAACATTTTTATTAATTCATTGCTTAAAATGAATTAATGAATATCCTACAATTTTGGCTACATATTCTGATCCTGTTTTCATATGAAAAAGATTTGGTACCCTTTTCCAGAGACAACACCATGAGGATTCATTCTTTCCATTAACCTGTTGAGATTTTTTTTTTCCAATGGATGGTATAAATGTGTTTTTTCAGCTTTACAACTTATACTGATAATGCTATTTAAATGCTTAGGATTTCTGTGAAATTTGGAAAATCTCTTCTTTATGAACTGTGAGAATTCTGTATATTTTAAGTTTTCTTATTACACAAGTGATCCTAAATATTCTTGCAATTGATGGTGCTCATTAACCAATTTGCTGTCAATAATTCACTGTGGTGGCATATGTGCTATGTTATCTTTGTTGATGTCAACATTTTCAATCAAATCAGCAAGAAAGTTAATTATATTTCAATATAATTCATATAACTCACTTCTCTTCATTAATTGGCTCATCAAATACAAGAGCCTGTTCATTACTTCTAATAGAGATTTATCTCTTCTTGTTAATCACTATTTTGATTTATGATCTGAATGTTGTTACTTTTTGTTATATTACTATTTCTTGATATCATAATTAAGTCTATTGAGTTCACTCATCTTTATTGTTTTTGTTTCTTCTTTCATTTGATTTTTTAAAATTTTTCTCTCATTTCCTTAATAAAAATTAATATGACAAAAAAAGATACACTTCATGTATTCCAAATCAGGAACCTATTATTTATCCTTGTTCTATCAAGACAATAAAAATTTTTCAAATTACAGGTAAAATGACAAATTCTCAGCTCTTCTCTCCTTTAGCCACATCTACAACATGTGCATAGTTCCCCAACATGATGAGAAGTATTCATGTGTGCAGGAGAATTCATAATGGAAAGAGACAGTTGTCTTAATAACATGTCACAATGTATTACTTTTGTATCTTTTGCAAACACATAAGAGCAAAGGAACATTTCGCTAGGGCCCCCATCCAATTCTTAATATTTAGGCTTGATTAGTCAACCTCATGGTAAATTTTCCTCTATTGCCTCTATTAGACTAGAGACTTCAGAGGTATACCTTATATCCAAGATAAAATGCCTTTTCTTTTTTAAATTTTTTTTATTTCAGGATATTATGGGGGTACATTTTCTGCATTGTAAACCTTTTGAGCCTTCTCACAGTCCTTTCTTTCACAGCCAAACTTCCCTAAACAACAGTCCTGCCAACCCTGTCTTCTGATCCTGATGTTATATATGAAACTAAACGTACTAGGTTTAACAAAAATCTCCTACTTAGATAATACAATGTGCTCTTTTTCTTCTCATGTTATATGACAACATTTTAGCATTTCCTCTTTAGCTGGTATTATGGACTGAGTATTTGTGTTCCCAAAAATTCATATTTTGAAATCCTAACCCCTAACGTGATGATATCAGGAGGTGGGGCCTTTAGGAGGTAATTAGGTCATAAGGGTAGAGCCCAAATGAATGGGATTAGTGCCTTTACAAAAGAGACCCCAGAGAGTTCTCTTTCCTCTTTCTGCCATGTGAAGATAAAACAAGAAGTTGGCAGTCTGCAATCTGGATGAGGGCCCTCACCAAATCTGACCATGCTGGCATCCTGATCTTGGAATTGCAGTGAGAAATAAATGTTTGCTACTTAAGGGACCAAGTCTACGGTAATTTATTATAGCAGATCAACTTAAGACAGTGGCTATTCTCTACTTAAAATTATGTCTCCCTTTTGCTTTCTTTACTCCTCTATTGCCTAATTTATTACCCTTCTGCCCCAGAGGCTGTTCCCAGCAATTCTGTGGCTGTCACCATGCCACAAAATGAATATATTGAATTATACTATAAATGCTTAGGATATTGTTTGGAGTACCATGAGAAAAAGTGAAAGAAGGAAAGTGGAAAGGCTCAAAGAAGGGAAAGATGATGATTGGTCTGCAGGCTAAGCTCTACCATAAACAGTGCCATGCTGAGAAACTACAAATGAAAAATACTATCAAGATGCATGAACAAAGAACAACTAAAGAAAAGACTCCACAGGGAGCAGTACCTGCCTATCTGCTGGACAGAGAAGGACAGTCTGGAGCTAAAGTACTTTCCAATATGATTAAACAAAACTGAAAAGAGAAGTGGGAAAAATGGGAAGTCCCTCTGCCCAAAGTTTGTGCCCAGGGAGAAGACGGGTTAAAAGATATTTGAACAAAAAAGAGAAAGGAGGCATGGAAGAGGATGGTTAATAAAGTCTGCTTTGTTGGAGATGGCTTTAGGTAAAAACCACCCAAATATGAAACATTCATTAGGCCAAGGGGCTTACATTTCAAGAAGGCCCATGTAACACATCCTGAACTGAAAGCCACCTTTTGCTCACCAATACTCTGTGTAAAGAAGAATCCCTCATCCCTATTATATACAACTTTGGGTGTTATTATCAAAGGTACTGTCATTGAGGTCACTGTGAGCGAACTGGGACTTATGACACAAGGAGGTAACGTTACTTGGGGGAAATACAGCCAGCTTACCAATAATCCTGAAAATAATGGATGTATAAATGCAGTCTTACTGGTTTGACAGCAGTTTAATACAAGTAACCCTTGTTGAAGACTAAACACCAGTCAAGAAAACCACGATTACTCTGACATTTCTGAATACCACCAAATAGCCTTACATGCCTGCAGTGATCAAGAGAACTATTTATTAAATTGTATAAAACATTTAAAAAGCATGTAACTGCATATGTCAAATGAGAAAAAGAGAAAAGATATCAAAGACAATGCTATAACACCACAAAATAAAAATTTAAAAATATAGGCCTTCAAGAGGTACATACCTAGGAAAAGAATGGAATTAAGAAATTATTTTGTAGGCTAAATTAAATGAAAATTCCTACCAAGAAAATTTTTACATTTTATGGTATTCTAAGATTATCATATTCTAAGATAGTATAAAATTTATCCAGAAATTTGAAGAAAACTAAACAAAGTTTTGAAATAAAGCTATTATTAACTCCAGTAGACTAAATTTTTACTACAAAGAAATAAACTTATAGTAAACAAATTGGCCCAACATAAAAAAAATAATTACACAGTAATAATAATAATAGCTATTGAACATGAATTTTTAAATGTCATATAATTAAATGGAGATGACAGAAAGAAAATTATAGGTGAAAGAGTTGAAATTCTCATCTGAAATTATAGGAAATCAACCAATAATGTGAAAAATAATTTATCAAATATAGTATACTTTTTTCTTTTAACAATGTGGAGGTAATTACTTGAAGAAAGGGTTAAGGGAAATATAAATGATTGCCCTGGAGAGTAAAATTCACAGGAAAGGAGAAAAGAAGGCTAAGCATTTATGATAATAATAAATTCTTTTGAACATTATTTAACATTATGAACTAGCAATAAAAACTAGTATAATTAATTGTGCACTTACCAAGTTTCAGAAAATATTCTAAACATTTTACATGTCTTAACTAATTTAATACACACAGAAAAGCAATAAGTTAAGTACTACTGGTTATCTCTATTTTACAGATGACAAAATGAAAGTACATAGAAGTTGCTACTTGCCCGAAATCACAGTGTTGGTTAACGGTGAAGTCAGTATTAGAGCTTAAAGGCATAAGTGGTCAGACTCCAGAGACTTCACTAAAAGTTATGCTATACTTAGACAAAAGCATAAAATTAATTTATAAGATATATTTTGAAGAAAGGCCAAGATCAGGAGAAAGATGAGACAATAGCCACAGGGGGAAATTTAAAAATGTTGGCTTTCTTCAACCAAGAGTTTACCTGTATGGTGATGGGAATGATTTGGTATGAGAAAATGGCAAGAGAAAGGATTTGAGACTGAGATCAATTGAACTGTATCAAAGGTGAAGGAGTATGGACCTGTCACTGAAAGAAGATAAACATGTAGATAAATTTGTAGATATGACGCTATGTTGTGAAAAGCTCAAACTAAATACACCGGCCATGTATAGGTGTTCCATTAGACAGCCACAGCTGAGTTTCCAGCTGAAAGAAGGCATCGGCTAGCACCAGCCATGTGAGCGAATCATCTTAGACATCTAGCTTAGTCCAGCTTCATATGTCTCCAGTCCCAGCAAATGTTATTTGTTTTTTATTTCTCTTCTTTCATTAGTTTTAAACTGTTAAATGGATTATTCAACCACACTAGCTCCCTTCAGGTTTGGAAATGGATTAGAAATGGGAGGAGAGGGGTGGATAAAATGGGAAGGCAGCCTGATTAAAAAAAAATAAAGATGTCAGGTTTCAGAGTCTAATCCAGTTTTACAATTCACTTATAATCTGATGCTCATCTACCTCTTTTTGGCACTCAAAAGCCAAAGTCTTTCTTGGAAGCAACACAGGCATCTCATTACCTTCTTGGGTCCACAAACAGATCTGCTGAGCCAACTGCCAAGAACCACTGAGTCAGCTAAGAAAAGCAGTTGGACCAAAAGCAGTCAGCAGCCACAGGGAAGAGAGGCATAGCTCATGCACTAGGAGCCAGGGAATGAGAGTCATGCAGAAACCAATACGGTAGAGACAAAAGATCCAGTTACAACATCTTACACGGGATTTCCTCTTCTGTGATCCAATTAAAAATAAGATATAATCCATAAACCACAAAACACCTAAAGTATATAATTTATTTTTAGAATAGCTACAGAGTTATGCAACAATCACCACAATATACTTTTAGAACATATTCATCACCCCCAAAGAAACCTCATACCTATTAGGAGTTACTCCCCATTCCTCCCTCTACTTTGAACCTTTAGGAAACCGCTAATCTACTTTCTGTCTCTATGGATTTACCTATTGTAATTTCTCCTTTTTTCATTTCTGATAGAGGTATCTGGGTCCTTTCTCTTCTATTTCTGGTTAATCTGGCTAGTGGTCTATCAATTTTGTTTATCTTTTCAAAGGACCAACTTTTTTCCTTTGATCCTTTGTATTATATTTTTGGTTCCATTTTGTTTCGTTCTGCTCTGATCTTTATTTTTTTTTCTTCAACTGGCTTTGGTTTTGGTTTGTTCTTTTTCCAGTTCCTTGAGATGTGACATTAGATTGTTAGTTTGTGATTAACAATCTGTCTTTGTAATGTAGGCATTTAAGGTTGTAACCTTTCCCCTTAGGGCTACTTTTCTGTATTCCATAGATTTTGAAATCTTATGTCCCCTTTGTCATTAAGTTTCAGGAATCTTTTGATTTCCATCCTAATTTCATCAATGACCCAATAATCATTCAGTAGCAAGTTGTTTACTTTCCACAACTTTGTGTAGATTTGAGTATTTCTCTTGGAATTGATTTCTAGTTTTATTCCATTGTGGTCTCAGAAGATATATGGCATGATTTTGATTTTTTTTTAATTTGCTGAGATTTGTTTTGTGGCATAGATATAATCAATCTTGGAAAATGTATTATGTGCTGATGAGAAAAAAACATATTTTTCAGTAGTTTTGGAGTAGAATGTTCTGTAAATGTCTGTTAGGTCCATTTGTTCTAGAGCCCCATTTAAGTCCTGTTTATACATATTCTGTCAGTGGAGTGTTAAAGTCCCTGGCAATTAAAATGCTACTGTTTGTTTCTTTGCTTAGATCTACAAGATTTGCTGTATGAAGATAGGAGTTCCTGTGTTAGACGTATATATATTTAGGGTTGTTATGTCTTTTCGGTGAATTGCTCCCTTTACCATTACATAATGACCATCGTTGTCTTTTATTACCATTGTTGATTTAACCCTCTATTTTATCTGATATAAGAATGACTATACCTGCTTGCTTTTGGTTTCTTTTTGCATGGTATATGTATGTTTTCCATCCCTTAGCTTGAGTCTGTGTGAGTCCTTGCGGTTTAGATGTGTTTATTAGAGGCAGCAAATAGTTGGGTTGTATTTCATCATACGTTCAGCCAATATATGTGTTTTAAGTGATGCGTTCAGACCATTCACATTGAGTGATAGTATTGATATGCGGGATGCTGTTCTGTTCATCATACTGGATGATATCTTATTGTTTTATTTGCCCTCTTGTGCTTTGAGATCTTTCTTCTTTTTTTAATACAAGTGTTGACAGATATAAAATTTCTGTAAGCACTGTTTTAGCTGAATTCTATAAATTATGTTATGTTGTTTTTTCATTTCTGCCTTCCTCAAAGCTTATTTTTCCTAATTTTCCTTGAGATTTCCTCATTGACCCATTGTTTATTTAGGAGTATGTTAAATTTCCACATATTTGTGAATTTACCAATTTTTCCTTTTGTGATTAATTTCTAATTTCACTTCATTGTAGTCTGAGAACACATTTTGTATGATTTCAATCCTTTTAAATTTATGGAGGCTTGTGTAATGGTCTAGTATATTGTCTATCCTGGCAAATATTCCATCTATATTTTAGAAGAATGTTTAATTGACTATTGTTGAGCATAGTGTTTTATTAATGTCTGTTAGGTCAAACTTGCTCACCCTATTTTTATCCTTGTTGATATTCTGTCTAGTTGTTCCATCAGTTATCAGTAGTAGGATATTTAAATCTCCAACTGCCATTGTTTAGTTGTGTTATTTCTCTCTTCGTATCTGCTATTTTTGTTTTCAGTATTTTGCAGCTTTACTATTAGGTGCATATATGCTTATAATTGTTGTTTCTTACTCACAGATGAAACATTTATCATTTTAAAATGCCTTTTTCCTTTCTGGAAAATTTTTTGTTTTAAAGTCTATTTTATCTTATGTTAGTATTGCCACTCCAGCTCTCTTCTGATTGCTAAATAGCAATCATGGTATATTTTCCCATAATTTTCATTTTAAACTATTTACCATTTGAAGCTAAAGTGTGTCTTCCCATCTTCAAAGGAAGAGAAAAAAATGCCCAACAAACGTGAAAAAATGCTCAACATCACTAATCAATAGGGAAATGTAAATTAAAACCATAATGAGATACCACCTTATCCCTGTCAGAATGGCTACTATCAAAATGCCAAAAAAAAAAAAAAATAGATGCTGATGCAGATAAAAGGTAAAAGGGTAATAATTATACATTGTTGGATGGAATGTAAATTAATACAACCTTTATGGAAAACATTTTGGAGATTTCTTAAAGAACTAAAAGTAGATCTACCATTCAATCCACCAATCCCTCTACTGGGGATCTACCCAAAGACACCTGCACCCATATGTTTATCACAGCAAAATTCATAATTGTAAAGATATGGAACCAACCTAAGTGCCCACCAACAGATAAGTGGATAAAGAAAATGTGGTATTTATAATATATACCATGGAATACTACA
>RJWJ010034439.1:0-17206 GCA_004363605.1 Indri indri | reverse complement strand
GTGTGTGAGTGCATGTGTGTATGTGTGCATGTGTGTATGTGAGTGCACATGCACATGCACATGCCAAAGAACGAAGGTCTGCATTCAACATGTGAATAGTGTATTTCTCTGGTGCCAAAGACAACTTGCCATAAAAAAAATATTGAAAAAATGCAAAGACAAGCTGAAGAAACACCTAAGTCCTTTTGTAACTTGAACCTAGGAATTCATTGTGCTTGCAAAGAAGCATCTTGGTCCTTCGCCAGACCGAATTCCGAGGGGCAGTGGCTGTCTGGTTTATCCGCTCTCCCCAGCACCTGGGACAGTGTCTGGCACATAGTGTACAGTAATCAAAAGTCTACCAGATGAAGAATAAATGGATGGAATAATAAATAAAACAAATGGTAAAACTTCATAGTCTAAGTGCTGAACATGAAGTGAAAGTCTAAACCTTGACTCTTCTCAAACCTTTCCCGTTTGCAGCCAATTTGCCTCTTTGATCTTTGGTAAATACACGAAGAAATGAGGAGAGAAAAGAAAACAAGTGTTACCCACCTTGGTAGATATCTGATGCTTAGATATTTACAGAATTAGGACTAGAAAGACCCTTTCGGATATCACCTCTATTTCTCTGCCCATAGCAAGTGTTTAATGAGAGACAGAATAGATATGAATTAAAGAAATGTCCAAGGAATGAGATTACACCGTCTCCTTGGGTAACAACTGAAGGTAGAGCACTGAGCAAATGTGAACAGCCATGAGAACGGTAAAGAAAATTAATACGAACTGAAGTCTCTGCTGGGAGTAAGAATATTAAGAACATTTGGACAAAATAATCTGGACAATTAGAATCAGGTTCTATGAGTCAGATAATGATCGTGCCCCAGAATATAAACCCCAGGAGGGCTTATATTTTATCTGTTTTGTTCATTAATGTGTCCCAAGGGTCTAGAACAGTGCCTGGCATATTATAAATGCTCAGCACATGTTTGCTGAATGAATGAATAAACCTTGAAATGTAAAAAAAGCAAAAAAAAAAAAAAAAAAAAGACAGGAGACATTAAACTCCATTATATTAGGTTCATTAGTTGTCCAGTTCTTTTACTCCACATTTCCTCCAGCTGTGGTGCTACATGAGATACTTGTAATTGTACAGTTTAAGGACAAAAAGCAGAGCATAAAAGGTCTCCTCCCTTGCTCTACCTTGGGCTCCTTTTCCATACAACCTCTTAATATTGGAGCAATAAAGTGAAAAGTTTGCATCTGGAGAAAAGTAGAATCAGATTCATGTACTTAATGTACAAATGCATTATTTAGTTGTAAGAGAAAAGAAAAAGTGCTAGCTTTCTCTTTTTTACAGTTTGCGTGACCATAAATCAAATATAGAGAAGTTATAGCATCTATAACACCAATGTCAGAGGTGGCAGAAATAATTTGTAAATGGCATGCCAATCACATTTTCCTCCTAAAGTTGTTAAAATCTCAGTTCTGCTAGTCCCAGCACCTGTTTTTACCTTCTCGCCTACAATAGGCATATGAACATTTGTCACAGGCTCTTAGATGATGAATACATTTTGTGCCATCATATAAGGTTGTTCACTTGAACATGAATACATTTTTGTTTTAAAGTGTCACTTGTCGATTTCTTCTAGCCTGCCTATGCATTTCGGTGATGACAAGTTTAGATGAACCCAAAGGCCTATGGAGACTCCTCTTAATCCCAGGAAGAAACAAAGATGGAACAGGCCAAATTGCTTTTCTAACACTTCTTACCATCACCTTTTCTCTCCCTTGAAATCTTCCTAGCCTATTCCTATCCCTCTTGAGACAGGATGAGACTGGACTTTACCAAAAAGACTAACCACCCAGCCTTTCTTCCAAAGGCAGTCTGTCGCCAGACACGGTGCAGAAGAAGCCATGTGACACCCTCAACTCCTCTGTCTTGTGTGCCCTAGAGGCTAAATTAGGTCCCCACAGCTGCATAATATTAAATGAGACAAGGGCTGCCTGAGCAAATCTACTAGAGGCTTCCATTCCTCAAAGCATGAATTGGAAGCCAAAGTGGGAGTTTTTGTTTTGACTTTTGAAAATAAATCTTTCTCCTCCCATCCATCATTTAACTAACAGCTCCCCTAACTTTCCTCCCCCTCAAAAGGGCAAAGAGAAGGGGGAAGGAGTCACATCGACCACCAATTTCCCTTCAGCAAAATTCCTCCCTGTCAGCCATCCTGCGAAAGTTCATTAGCTGAATAAACCATTCTCCACAGACCTCATCTTTATTCCTCTCTTCCTTCCCCTCCTCCCCCCTTTCTTTTTAACCTTTCAGTGCAGAATTAAGGCTTTGTGATATTCAGAACATCAATGAACTCTCACCCAGCCAGGCGGAGCTCCCGGGCCAGGGGCAGGGGCGACTCTGTGGGCTGCATTCCAACTTAGTGAGGTGGTGACGAGGAAACACAGCCCCAGCCGTCACATGGGCCCTGTGTCTGAGTATGATTCATAACACGAACATGTTCAGAAAGTGAAAGAAAAGAAGAAAGGCGCATGGGATTTGGAGTCATCGAGTCGTATTGTTGCAAGATTCAGAGCATTATGTGGGGAGAAAAAGAGGTTTGGTCTTGTGACCCAGCACCCAATCCCCGCAGGCAGATCTGCATTAAAAGAAGGCCAGAATGCCATTTCTCATCTTCTACAATAAACCCAAATTAAAACAAAACCAAACAAGCCCCACAACTGCTCTTATCTCCCCACCATCCCATTCCTACCCTGTCCTGGCAAAATAAACACATGGATAAATGAATAAACGAATGAATAAATAAATGAATGAAATAAACAAGTTCTTTTTAACTACGGCTAATCTCATATATATATATATATATTCTTTCTTATGAATACTGTAGCATGTCAAATTAGCTGCTAATTGTTTTTTATGGGGTTTGAAAAAAATGCTGCAGGGATATTTAAATATCCAATAAACATAAAGAACAAATTAATTTAGTTATCCTCATTTATACACAGAGGTTTCCACTTGGAGTAAGATAGATTTCTAACTAAATGATTGGCTAGAAATATGCTTTGATTTGTAAAATAAAATTTTAAAGAAAAGAGTAAAGCTTTTTTCTCATCTGTTTTTTTTTGTTTTTAGGATGCCATAGAATTAATATCCGAGTAAAAGGAACTGGCCAGGTCTCATGTCTCTATTTCTGTCTTATTTTCAATAGAATTATGTATATTTCACATTTTATCCAGGAACCTCCTTATAATGCTAGTGGCAGCTGGGCAAAGTAAAAGCTGCATATTAAAAACAGGGTGGAAGCTACTATCAGTTTGAATGTGTGCAGTCACTAATGATTATCATATGCTTTAAATGATAGGGATCTGCAAGGCCCCTCATTAAAGCAAAACTCCTTAAAGCTCCAAATAGCAGCTGTGCATTTTCTTCAGCTATACAAATAAAATATCTGATTTGGTCACAGAAACCATACAATATTGTCTTATCTTTGGGAAATTAAACAGCATTGCCTTTGTTATCTTCTTCTCTAGTAATCTCTTTGGCATTAACTTAAAATTTCTACTGTGTTCAAACAGCCCCATGGACATTATAGCATGTAAAGAATCACTTTCATCCAGAACTGCCTAGGAGAGTAAAGGTAGAAAATGGATTGAATATTTAATGATATATAATTTGCTGCCCAATGATCACAATAAGGATTCAACAGATTCACTTTTTCTTAAATGTTTCAGTAATGTTTTCCTTCTTTTATTTTTTTTAAAGAAATGTTTAGGGCATGGATTAAGCTTCCTAATTAGTGAACAGATAAATCAGTCTACATCTCAAATGCTGGGTGTGCTAGTCCATCCACTTAGCCTATTTAGACAGCCGGACGAGACCCAGGACAGGCTACGCTTTCTTCTGTCCTGGCCTCAGTCTTGCTTATGAAAGAGAATAAACACTCATAATAAAAACGATAAATAATAATGAGTTGTTTCTCTACTCTGGAACCTCTCACAAAGTACAATTCCATCGCCTCTGCTCAGCCAGGAAGTTTAAGCTGATATCATTGGTCTGACCGCAAGTCATCTAAGGTCAAAGTCTTCCACCTATTATTGAACAAAGAAAGAGGAACATTTTCAGGCAGTTTTGGAAGAAATGGTTTCAAACCATATTTGGAATTCCCATCCTCCTCTCAGGAAATGTGGGGAAAAAAACAAGCAAAAACTTTACAACCAATAAATGTCTCATTCGCTATATGTGAAATAAGAGTTGAGTTAGTCTCCTGAAATTTAATTAAAATGTTTTAACTTTTACTGAAGCTATTACATTCTTAATTATTCGGGCAAAGTTATTTAAGTTCACAATTCTTTCTAAATCCTCTTTTTTATTAAAATTTTTAATCATTGCAAGTTCTGTACATATCAGTCCCAAATAAATGAAAAAAAAATCATGTTCTCCTGCTTGCAAAGAATTCATAAAGTATTTTTCTATTTTTTCCTGTGAGTCTCTTCCTAAGGTAAGGTTTACCAATATAGGTTAAAGTTAACTAAAATTTTTCTAGAAATATTTTTTGAAATCCATGTACTTTTTATAACTGTTAATAAGATATGTGTTTCTTTTACAGAAGCAAAAACGTAGGGAATGATGATTTTTAATAAGGTGAGCAAAGTCACAAAGAGATTTTATAGAAAATGCACATTTTAATAGCCTGTGTGTCCCTATAAGAGCTGGAGCCCCAGCTGTGTTTGGATCCGCTTAGCTGCCCCTGTCCTGTATGTTACCAGGAGAGACTTCTTCAAATTGGGCTATCTGTGGTCTCTAGCTCTTCTTCTCCTGCGGCTCTCTGCATGATGTAAACCACACACTCAGAAATAAGGTGTATTTTCTAAAGACTTCTGAGTGTCTGAAGATTATGGTCTGCGTTATTACGTAATCCTCAACAATTAGGAATGTTTGCTTTAAAAATATTTTACAAAATACAATTATTTAAAAATAATGCAGAGATATTATTAAATGTTGAATTCTATGTCTTTAAGTCGTAGGTTCATAACACACAAATCGAATCACACACATACTGTGATGAAATAGATTCAGCATTATAACTGATCCTGCATATTGAAATAATTTAAAAACTATTTTCAATGTCATTTAGGGGATTTCATTGGGTGGATTTCATTGTTCCATTTTTTGTTTTACAACATATGAAATCAGATGTTTCATAACAAAAATTATTATCATTTCCAGTTGAACAGTCACCTGGCAAGAGCCCATGTAAATGGACCAACAAGTTCAAGGTCCAAAGTTCATTCCCATGGGTAAGCTGTGCAGAGATTAATGAGGACATTTTGGGAACTCAGAGCTGTCATATATTTCCACTTCCCCAAAGCAGTCCAAATAAAAGGATATTGGGAAGAGGAGGGAGAAAGGTTAAAAAGTGGTTTCAGACTGTTGTAATTTGAAGGCTAACTATATAAACGAATTCTTTTAGATAACATATTTGAATTCTGTTCTCTTACCTGGAAAAATGCACATTTACAAAACCAACCAGAGGAATCTGAACCCTCATGGAGGACAATTGAGAAGACTAGTTGTCTTAACACTTGGATAGCACAGTAATACAAAGGGTGAAGTAAGCATAAAACATTGGTTTGGGTTTTTGTTACTGCGGCTGTTATTATTATTAAAGACTGTATCTTCAAGAGATAACCTTGTGTCATGCCCCTTTTAGCAGATTTTGTAAGAGACAATCCCAGGCAATAACCTGGGAGCAAGTATCAGGGAATGCCAAGCTATGAAAGAAGTTGTGCCACTATCATCATCTTCTATGTTAATGGTAGCAGACTACACGGTGTGTCCTAATGCTAGGTATTATGAATTCTAAAAAATAAAAATGATGCTGGTGCAGTTAGCTTCAAGAGGTTAACAGTAGGAAATGGCCACAAATGCCTTATAAAAATATATTCTTTTATCTGAAAATTTCTCATGCCAGCTCCTTTCCTTCAGCAATTTATTTGGGGTGAGGAGCCCCATTTGTGTGGTTTTTAATGAAGCCAAGAATCAAAGAAAGAATGTTATAGGCATATCACTCTCAACAGATCTCTTGCAGTACTTAGATTGTCTCAGATATCACACAAAGATTTACCTGGTTAGAATATCAACAACACTTCCATATGCCAAATGGCTTTAGTTATGTCTTGCTTCAGGAATAGTGGAAGCATATACTTTTTGAACACACAATGTAATAAAATCTTCAAGGTTACATGGACTATAGGGTATAAAATTCAGTTTATATGGGATTTAACAAAGGCCAGTGTCTACAGTTGAGAATTATACCAGCAAAGAACTCTCATTTCTTGTCCTTTATTTCCTTTAATTTATTCCATGTTCTAGTATTAATCACATAATCATCTGCAATCTCATGGACAAGACTCTAAATGTCTACTATATTATTAGAGTATCAGGGGAAATTTCTGTTCTCTGTCTGACAATTATCCACTTCTTTGTCTACTATTGCTGTGGAAAAACAGTATTCCTAGATCATTAATAAGTGCATTTTGCTAAAGTCTTGTCCCTGTTTTACAGACTGGACTGTCAGTGTGAACATATATAATCACCACCTTCTATACTACCATATAGATTAGCCATGGCTAAAAGTCAGGTTAGAAAGCTTGGAGGCCAAGCTACAACCAAGTTGAGGACACTTAGGCCACAGGCTGAATCCAGACCTCAGCTTAACATCATGAATTCTTCAGGAAGCTCATAGAAGTAAAAGTAAAGCTCTACAAAAAAAATCAACCCCCTCCCAAACCCCTATAGTTATAATATTCAGAATGGCACTTTAAACATTTGGTAATATAATTAAAACAATGTTTAACACACATGTAAGTATTGTTTCAATTTTGGCTACATTGTATTTTTTAGACACGATACAACAAAATGAGGCCTAATATAGACTAACGAAACATTGACACAAATGATTGGTTGAGTGAAACTATAAGCATTATGAAATGAGGTAATATCATTTTTTTTTAAAAAAAAGATAAGGCAAGAAACAGTTTTGAAATATCAAAAGAATTTCTAATCAAAGCTACCTTGACCAATACCTTTAGAGTTCAATAGTAAATTTTAAAGATGTGCTTTTTCCTGATTAATGCATATGAAACCTATAGATATTAACAGCAAATTAAGATTTGATAGAAAAATAATAAGTTGAGACAATGGATTTAGATGCCTACCACTCTCTGATATATAGAAGCTGCTTGAACATGTGCTTGTGTAGAGAAACTATGTTACTTGAGCTGCTCTTCTGAGAACGTTTTTGTCTCACATTTCTCAGTGACTCTGTCTTCTATTTGCCTTCTCTTCCTCTCTCTCAAACTTCGATACAAATTGGCTGGAATATAAAACTGAAGAATTTATGTAATTTTATTTATAACAGGGTTTTAGTTTGGCTAAATTTCTTTCATAGCAGTTAAACCATTTTAAGGTACTGTTTAGTGGTATTAAGTGCACTCACATTGCTGCGTGACCATCACCACCATCTCTCTCCAAAACTTTTTCATCATTCCAAACTGAAACTCGGTACCCATTAAACAGTAACTGCCCATTTGCTACTTCCCCAGCCCCTGGTACTACTATTCTACTTCCTGTCTCTATGCATTTGATTATTCTACATATCTCATGTAAGTGAAATTAGGTCGGTTGAATTTTAAAAGACATAATTAGAATCATATTTACTTATCTCCAAATACACCAAGCTAATTAAGTTGGCTTTTACTTATGCATAGCCCTTCTTTTTTGACTTGGGGATCTTTAACTCTGAGCAGAAAAAAAAGTCCTCACTTTTTGCTCTGAAATGATCACAAATGCATTTAAGTTTATTATGTATGCCCTTCCCCTTTGCAAGATAACTCATTCATTATTCAGCTCCAGTCATATACCAGATATGTGGCATTTTATCTTCAGGCAGGTCCTGAAGACAGAATGGTGACTGGGAAATAGCACTCAACCCCATAGAGCTGATGATATAGTGGGAGAAACAGACAACAGAGAACTTGAACACTAATAAAGGATCCAATAGGAGGAAACCAGGCTGCTTCACGATGCACAGAGGAAAGATCAAACTCCGTTTGGAAAAAGAAAGGCTTCTGAGGAAAAGCAATGTATAAGCTGAGACATGAAGGGTAAGTAAGGATCAGCGGGTGGGAAAGAGTGATCCCAGGCATGGGAAAGTGTATCTGTGACAAACACCTGAAAGAATTTCCACATAGAATGAGTCAAGTATGAGAAAGGAAACAGAGCAAGATGAGATCACATGTTGACAGGACACACTGGCCCTTACCTTAGTCATGTAGAGTCACCTGGATGCTTTTTCCAAAGCAACAGGGATGCGTGGAAGAAGTCTATGCAGCATTGTGACATGGTTATATTTTAAGAGTGCTCACTCCAGCTAGAACTGGATAAGAAGTAGGAGAAACTGGACCCTGGAAAACCAACTAGGAGATTACAGCAGTACTCCATGTGAGGAATGAGACTGGCAGGAGCTAAAGTAATATTGGATTCCTCCAAGCCAACATAGGTATTGTTGATATTACATACAAGATAGAACACATATGCTATATGTATTTTAAAGAGGACATACAACATGGTTATATAAAATTACCATCTTTCTTTAAGTACTTCATGCATTAACATGAAAATACATGCATTAACATGAAATTATGTGAAATTGGATAATAAAAGAGCTTTTAAAATATTTTGACCTTAGGTTTAAAAATTCAGTAAAAATTTAAAAAGGTAGATTCCCATCTTAGAGTCTCAATCCCACAATTTAAGGGAATAAAGTTTTATGAAAGCTTCAATAAATGAAAATTGTGAAAATGAGAAACACCAGGTAGTTGTGAACAGACTGCCGAGTGAAGCTGTCAGCGACTGCACCGTGAGCTCAGCCGTCCACTGATGACGACGTGGGCTGTGAAAGCAGCATCCCTATCGTGTGGATGTGATGTACAAGGGTATGCGTGTAAAGGAAATTGCAATGAGGAGCTACAGAAAAATTTATCACCTGTTTATGTGTCAGTCTACAGTCACATAAATAGGTAGTAAGATAACATCCAATTTAATATTATAGGGATCTTTACAAAGTCAAAAAAAATGTTATTGCAATTTTTCAAAATGATGAATATGTCCTGGTATAATTTCAGAGATCTGGAATCTATGTGGCTGTCATATCTCATTTCTGTCCCTAATATACTAATACTAAACCTAGAGAGAGGGCACTGCACATTCCTAGAATACTTTCCAGAAGTCTTAAAAGTAACAGGGCAAAGAATCTCAGCATTTTTTGAGTACTAAAGTTACAGTTTTATTTTGTACCCTTAAATTGTTTTAGACAGATTTATTACACAAGTGACCTACAATAAACATCATATATTTAAAATGTACAATCTGATAGGCTTAGGTATGTACATATCCACAAGCCATGGCCATATCAAGATAATGAACATACCTATCTTTCTCCAAAGTTTCCTTGTACCCATCATAACCCCTCCCTCTCACCCCTGCCAGAACCTCTCCCCCCATCCACAGGCAACCACGGATTGCTTTCAGCCATTGCAGGTTAGCTTGCATTTTCTAGAGTTTAGAGAACATAAATGAAATCCTACAGTATGTACTCTACGTCTGGCTTCTTTCACACAGCACAATTATTTTGAGAGTCACCCATGATTTTGCATATATCAACAGTTTATTCATTCCTATTGCTGAGTAAGTCCATTGTATCACTATACCACAAAATGCTTACCCATATGACTGTTGATAGTGGTTCTTTCCCATTTTTGACTATTACAAACAAAGCTGCTATAAACATTTGTAAACAAGTCTATGTACGGACATATATTTCCTCTGCTTGTTAAAACATATCTGTGAGTGGAATGGCTGAGTCATACGTTGGGAGTTTAACTTTCGAAGTCACTGCCAAACTGCTAGAGTGGATTTACCATTTTACTTTTCCATCAGTAGTTTCTGAGAGTTCCAATTTATCCATATTCTTGCCCATATTTTGTGCGGTTTGTCTAATTTTAGCCATTCTAACAAGTGTGTAGTGGTGTATCACTACATAACATAAAATTTGCTATTTTAACCATTTTAAGTTTACAATTCGGTGGCATTAGTTAGATTTACAATGTTATATGACCATTACCACTTCCAAAACTTTTTCATCACCTCAAACAGAAACTCTGTAGCCATTAAGCAACAACTCCCTATTCCCCATTGCCCCCAGCCTTGGTAGCCTCTAAGTACTTTCTGTCTCTGTGAATTTGCCTATTTTAGATATTACAGGTAAGTAGACTTATACAGTATTTGCCCTTTTGTTTCTGGCTTATTTTACTTATTGTAATATTTTCAAGATTCATCCATGTTGTACCATGTATCAGACTTCAATCTTTCTTATGCCTGAATAATATTCTATGAGACACATATATATGTATATATATATGTGCGTATGAGTGTATATATATATACACACACACACCATATTTTGCTTACCCTTAAAAGTCTTTTAATGGGCAGAATTTTTTATTTTTATGAAGTCCAATTTACCAATTTGTTCTTTTATCGATCATGCATTTAGTGTCACATCTAAGAAATCTTCAACTAACTGAAGGTCACAAAGATTTTCTCCCATGTTTGCTTATCTATTTTGTAGTTTCAGGTTTTATATTTAGGTCTTGACCATTTTGAGTTAATTTTTGTATGTGGTGTGAGATATGGATTGAAGTTCATTCTATTGTATATGAATATCTAATTGTTCTATTCTTACTTGTTTCAACAATTAAGAGAGAAAAACTATTCTTTCTCCACTGAATTGCCTTTGCATCTTTGTACAAAATCAGTTGTCCGTATATGTGCTCATTGCTAATACATAAAAATACAATTAATTTTTGTGTCACGATCTTGTATCCTGAAATCATTTATTAATTCAAGAAGCTTCTTTGGGAGAGTCCCTCTGATTTCCTACATGGACATACAAGTGATCTAAGCATAAAGACATTTTTCCTTCTTCCTTTCTAATCTAGGTGCTTTTTGTTTCTTTTTCTTGCTTTATTCTACTGGTTAGACTCTCCTCTTCCCATTCCTACTTCCTTTATTCCTCACAGTTATTGAACCCAGGAGTTCTTGCCAGTAAACTTCCAGGTACAAGTCTTTATCTCAGGGTCTGCTTCCTGGGACAGCTGACCTGTGCAGTCACTTATATGCGACACTTACAAACTTACTATCTCCAGCACATGTCTACTGTCTGACCCCAACACTGAAATATCCATCATTCTTCTGAACCTTCCATCTTTTTTTTTTTATCACTTTGACGTCCAATGGAAATCTCAAAGTTAGCATGTGTAAAACTGAATACTTGATCAAACCTCCCCCCACTCCCACTTAACCCCAAAGCTACACACACTGTCTTCTCCCTCTAAGTTGATGGAAATTCCAACTTTCCATTATTTATTTATTACATATGCTGAAAGCTCTGGAAAATTCTTGGGGCTTTCTCTCCTATTCCACATCAAATTTTTCAGCAAAGCTGTTGGTTCTGTTTTCAAAATATTTTGACCATTTCTCACCATTCCAAGCTATCACCTTGGCCCAAGCCACCATTTTGTCTCACCTGGATTAATTGCAATGCCTCTCAACTCTTTTCCTTGTGTCTCTCTTTGCCTCCTGCCATGGTCTGAATGTGTCCCCAAAATTCATGTGTTGAAAGTTAACCCTCATTGTGGTGGTATTAAGAAGCGAGGCCTATGGCAAGGCCTGGGGACATGTTCTCAGTGCCTAGATCAGCAGCTACTGCACAGAATAAAACCCAATATGGCCCCTTCGTCACTGCCCCAGCTTTGCTTCCTGGTTAGTTGTATTCCCCAGGCATCTTCTGTGTTCTGTCCTGAGCACTACACTTGGTATGTAAATTGAGGACAGATAGGCCCTGCCCTTTGCAGCCACCTTCGATGCCACATGGCTACTTAAGATCTAAGAGGACCGAGGAAGACTTTAGGGTGCCTGCATCATAGTTTCAAAATTCTATTCAGTAATGAAAAATCTTAAAGTCATGTTATGTTAAATTAAAGAAGATAATCATAAAATGTCTGAGTTATTTATAAGTAAGTTAAAATATGAAAACATTAGTTATTAAATGTAAGTTTAGATTTATATACTTGGCATTTTATTTTCATATGATATAGAAAGGCTAAATGTATTTTGATCTGTTAATAAATGATGGATGAAACATCTTTCTAAAAAATCATAAAATGGTTTTCACCTACAAGTACTGACATAAAACGGTTCAAAATTACTTACTTCCTAGGATTTTTCACTAGAAATTAGGGTGACTAAGAGTTAAAATTTTAGTTAATATATGTAATTAAAACTACTAGAAACAATTCAGTATGCAGAGTGCATAAACAAAAGCAAGATATGCTTTTGGTGAAGAAATTTGTAAAAGCATGAAAATGTGTGTTTGTTGAAAAAATAATTTCATCTAGTTTAAAAGTTACTTAAGGGTTGTTTCAAAAGCAAGCAATAAAAATTATAGATAAAACTAAATAAATATAAAAAGGAAAAGAAAAAATAAAATTCATAAGAGATTATAAAGGTTTATGGAAATCTGGTGTGGTCAAAAGCTGACTAAGATTGGATATATTTGTCTATAAGATTTTATTAAAATTAGCTTTAATATTGATTATACACTAATACAAAGGTAAAATTTGGTTTTCTCTTTTGAACAAAAGTTTTGTAAAGTATTAATAAGACACAGTAAAATATTTTTGTTCACCTTTTGAGTAAATGCAAAAAACAGAGAGAAAGAGAAGAGGAGAGACAGGTTCTGTTTCATGCTGTCTTTCTCAGGTCTTCTGGTTGTTTGGAAAACTGTCTGTTCTCTATCAAAGAGTAAAGGTTTTTGCTTTTTAAAATCTTGGAATTATCACTATGGCTAAATAAACGAGTATTATTTTACAATGATCTGCAATTTAGGTGTTTTTAATCTTTGATATATTTGACAGGCTTCCCAAAATCAAATTTTAAATTCAAAATTAAGTCTTTTTAGACCTCAAACTAACTGGAATGCTACAGAGGGCTCCTGCAGCATCTAATAGAGAGATAAATAGGATTACTTGATATGTTAAATTACATGGAAGCACTGTCAAATTAAAAAAAAAAAAGTGAGGCCTTTGGGGAAGTGATTAAGGCATGGAGACTCCACCCTCACGCATGGGTTAGTGCCTTATAAAAGGGCCGGAGGGAACTAGCTTAGGCCCCTTTTTGCCCTCTGTCCCTTTAACCACGTGGCACCTAGACAAATTGTCCCTTAGCAGACAACAAACCTGCCAGCACCTTGATCTTGGACTTCCGAGCCTCCAGAACTGTGAGCAAATAAATTTTTATTATTTATAAATTACCCAGTTTGTGTTATTTTGTTATAGGAATACAAATAAACACATCCTACAATCTATTTTCGACCCAATAGCAAAAGTTATCTTATTAAAATGTAAGACAGATCCCTTCACACTCGGCTCAGACTTTCTGATGGGTGCCCCTTCCGCCCATTCCCTCCCTCTCCACCTCCTCCTTCTCTGACCTCACATCCTGCACTTGCCACCGTCCTGCTGTCCTTTCTCAGGGTCTCTGCACTGCCTGACATGCTCCCCTCCCAGGGCTCCCTTCCCCGGAAAGGCTCTCTCCTTCTCCAACATCGTCTTTGCTCGAACCTCACTCCCAGTTGGGTTTTCTCAACCACGCCATTAAAATTGCAGCCCACCCTCCTCCCTTGTAGTTCTTGTTTCCTTTACTGGCTTGATTAATTTTTGCCTCCTTAGCACCTAACATCTTTCAACGTACTTTATAATTTACTTTTTAAAAATTGTTTCTCCCTCGTGCCACCCACTCCCCCAATTTAAACCCCTTGAGTTCAGAGATTTTTATCAGTTTTATTTTATTGTTGTTTCTGCAGGATCTAGAACACAGCCTGGTATATGATAAGCAGTCAATACATGCTTGTTGAATCAATTAAGTAATCAGTTAATCAGCTAACCAATCACTGAACTGATGACTAAGCATGTTTTTGTTTTACCTTAATTTCTATGGCTGAAATGTAGAATACCAATCTTTAAAAAAAAAAAAAAATGAACAAATATCCAAACAAAAAGTAAATTTTTTTCAATTTATTCTCCCATGAGGCAAAGGAACCCATATGCAAAAATCCATTCAAGCTACCTAGTCACCAAGATCTTGCCTTCTGATGTTAAGATCAACAGATATGGGTTCTAATTTGTAACTGTGACTTTTCCAGTGATTTGAGTTTTTCTCATCTGTAGTATTAGAGAACTGGCCCACTAAGCTCCCCACCTCTAAATTGCCATAAGCTCTGATAATTAAGTATCAGAAACAGCTTATTTGGTGAGTAATCCCTTTCCATCAATATGGCAGCTAAGTTTCATCATATTATATATTTATCTCTAGCTAACAAGTCAACCAATCATCTAAAAAAATAAAACAGAAGAAACCTTAACAAAGCTAAGTATGAAAAGTGACTGGCATTTTTTGTGATTAAGAGTTTTGCAGCTTATATAATAGATGTACATGTGCAATTCTATCTTTAATACACTTTATATAAAGTAAAGAGCATGTAATACGTGTAATCCTTTGATGATCCATCATGTTGAGGAGTGCTTAATAATTATCAAAAGGCAGCAATTAAGCCAGAAGAGACTCCTGACAAGGTTGCAGACATCTGGACATGCACATCTGTTCAAAAGTCATGATCTGTGCAGAAGACCCTAGAGAAAGAATTAGTGTCAATCTGATATTCAGTGATAAACGATTATTACCCCAAATCCAATATGACATAAGGGATAATAACAAAACTGGAAAGTTAAGTACAAATTGAGTGACCTCTCACGTTATGGAAATTTGAAGCGTTTGATTGTGGCTCAAAGCTATCATGTTGGCAAGAAAATTCTCATTCAGCCTAAAAGTATAAGAATTCTTATCTGTCCCATCTCGGCCCTGAAAACCAGCTCTCTCGGCCACAGTTTGAATAACCCAGCAGTCAGTAGAGCTTCTTTGGGACAAACTTTGTTTCTTCTACTGTTTTCAACTGACTGATTTCCCACTCCCATTTTCCTGGCTCTATGGACCTATTTGTGACCTTCTTTCTGTTTTGGTGACTTTTATAGACTCTGGGCTTTTGGATTTCTGTTTCTCTTCCCAACTTCTGCAACCATATCTACCAATGGATTCTTTAATTTTCACTTAAAGAGGCAGCTATGGAAACTCTTGGCCCCAGCCCTGGACAACAGCTGTAGGAAGGGTTCTCTCATGCTATTAATAAAAACATAACAGCTTCCACTTGTTGAATATCTACAACACAGCAGGTATGGTATCAGGCGCTTTCCACAGGAAGTCTGGTTTAACTTATACAACATTTTTGTGAGAAAATTTATTATTATTGACATTTACAGATGAGGGATCTGAGAATTTAAATGACTTGTCCAAAGTCACACAGCTAATAAGAATACAAGGAAGGCACCAGGATTCTAAGTCTATGCTTTCTGCTCTGACATACTGTTTCTCTACCAAGCATTTGCGGCATGAGTGATTCCAATGTCATTTGCCCTTTTGCATATTATGTAGTGGTCAAACTGACACAAATGTGTTAATCATTCTGATGCCCAGATAAATTGTTTCTAAACTTGCCTTCATAGTAACACTAAAATGTTACTAGCCATTTTCACTGTGGTGACACTTGCAACGTGGGCAGAATTATAGGCACCTTAGAGTCAAGCACCAAACTATACTACCAGCCATGTAGACTTCACCACCACACACCTGCAATTGAAAAAAAAATGGATGACATTCAAGAATATTCTTCATAAAGAAGTAAAAATTACTAATTTTATTAATATCAACCCTTGAGTACATATCTTTTTAATATTCTGTCTGACAAAATGGGAACTATTCACATAGAAATATGATGGCGGCTGTTTTGAGGTAAAGCACTTGTGTAACGGGTTTTTGAGTTTCGAGCTGCATTGGCCTCATTTTTTCATAAAAACGTCATTTTTACTTGAAACCACAAATGACAAACATTGTTGTTCAGACTTGAGTATTTGGCAAACACTTTCTCTATGAGGAAAGTGGGCCCATGTTGACATTTATTGCCAATGATAAAATTTGAGCTTTCAAGCAAAAATAATTATCTTGGAACATTTGTTTCAGTTACAGTATGCTTGGTAGCTTCTCAATACTTACAGACCTTTCAGATGAGGTCATGAGTGATATTAGTAATTTTTTATATATTGTAAGGCAAAATATATCAATATTTGGAGGCTTCACATAACTCAGTTAATCAGTATTTTCTAAATGACTAATGTGGGATGTTACAGAATTATGCATAGGTAAAGGCTCCATTCAGAATGCAAGATTGGATGGTGGATTTAATACATACATATGTGCTACATATATAGACAACAGAATACGAAGAGTTCATGGGTTCCACATTTCAATCAGCTTTTAGAAACTACCACTTGTCAAGTTTCAGTGTGGCAACAAAGAGTAATATTCATAGTTATCCGAAAATGCTATTGAAATATCTTTCTCTTTTACAACTACATACTTGTATGAGCCTATATTTTCTTCATCTACTCAATCAGAACAACATATTGCAACAGATTAAATGCACAGATATGAGAATTCAGCTGTTTTCCATTAAACCAGACAGTCTTTAAAGAAGTGATGTTTACAAAAAAATTGTAAAACAATGCCCTTCAACCATTTTTTTTTTGTTTGGGAAAATATATTTATTTATATTGATATGTATTGGGTTTAATATTATTTTAAAATTAATTAATCAATAAATACGGTAAACGTTTCTCAGTTTCAATTTCTACTAAGGCAAATATCAATAGTATTAACATAAGCCATAGTTCTTTGGAATCCTCAACTATTTCCAAGTATATAAGGGGTTCCTGAGATCAAATCATTTGAAAACCAGTGATAGAATTTTATGTAGCCACTGAATATTCCAGGAGAGTATATCCAGAAAGATTCCAAAATAAAATATAACATGCATAGAAAAATGACTGAAGAGTGATATACTCTAATGTTAGCAGTATTTGTAAAGTTCTAAAATTGTAATTTTATTATTATTTATCATTTGCTAAATTTGTTAACATTTTTATA
>RJWJ010034438.1:0-17264 GCA_004363605.1 Indri indri | reverse complement strand
ATATATATATATATGTAAAACACCAATTTCTAACGCTAAATGACCCAAAGGATGTCTCCGTCTTGAATGTCAATGGATTGTCTAAAGGGAGAGTTGAGACCTGCTTTGAAAGAAAAGTCCTGTCTACGGAAGACACCTAACCCATGTAATCATTTAGCCTCTGCTATTATTTTAGCTTTTTAAACATAATATGTGCTCATCTCTGCAAACTTATAAATACAGAAAAGATGTAAACAAACAAACAAAAATCTCATGACCCCAGGACCCACAGGCAACCTCTGTTAACATTTTGGTGTAATTTCTTTTTTCCTTTCTATTTTCTGTGCCATTTTTATTTAGTTGATTTCATATCACAAATACAGCTTTTCATTCCCAAGGAGATTTGGGTAGGGTAAACATATATAGACTCAGTTTTAATCTCAGCATGTTAAAATAATAAACATTGATCAAAATTACTTACAAAAGGTTGGCTTTTAGAATACTACTTTAAATTCATTGGTTTAAAGGAGTTGACCCAAAGAAACCTAAATTTATTCAAATATTACTGTTACAAAAGTGCTTCAGGTTTTCTGAGCTACGTAACTTCATAAATTTTCCTCATGACAGGAGAACCCCAGTGAGAACTACAGAATTCTGCAAAGTCAGAGTAAGCAAAAAGGAAATTAAAAATTGTGAGGAAAAGGGCATCCAACAGATTTTGTTCATTTGTTTTAATTAGTGTAGCTGAATTTTAATTATCACAGTTCTTCACCAGATACTAGTAAATGTGCTGAAACTCTCTTGTGAAATTAACAAAGCTTTCACACCACGAGGCCTTGTTTAATTTTATTCTATTCTTCACTTGCAAAAACAGTGACGTAAGCAAGAAGACAGGGCATTTGAAGCAGACAAGTAGAAGTTCTGCATCCAGCACAGTTAATAATTAGTGAATGACTGCATAGAAAAACGAATAAATGATTGTTTCTCCTGTCTCCCCAGAAGTGGTATAGAACTCACAAGGACAGGGATTATAGCTTATTTCTCCCTCATGCATAAAACATCAGGAGAAGGCTGAGTAATCAGGAGTCGGTCAATAGATACTCCTTAGCAAACACATCTGGGGAGGAAGAGCTCTCACCCCGCCCCACTGCAAGGCACAGAGCAGTCTGGGCATAACCCCGCCGAGCGGGTGCGATCCCAGGAGAAAGAGAGCTCTGCTGCTTCTCCCCCCACCACCCCCCCAGGAAGGTTTTTTATTAAACGGCAGAATCGTCCACAGACTGTCAGAGGAGTGACTTGTTGTTCTCTATGGTAATGTATCCATGAGGCTAACACTGGGGACACAAATGCAATCGCAGTCAAGACCTGCACTCCCTAATCCACCCAGGTGTCCACGGGCCTCCTCTTACGCACGTCTGAGTAGGTCTCTCTCTGTCACGGAGATCACTTCACCCAAGCATGCGAAAGGTTAGGAGGCTAAGGTAAAAAGCTGCACCATCCAGGAAGGCCTCCCGATCCCAGCACTGTGCCATCCGACTCCGGATTCCTTTCATTCCAGCTCTCGCTGGCCACCGTCAGACCAGATCCTGACTATGAACCTGCCTGAGTCCTTGATTCTGTCATCACCTAAAGTGATTTTACATTCACTTAATTCAACCCACTGCTCGGCTGGATGTGCTGCTCGGTTGGTTCTAACCAGGATATTAGCTTCGGACCCTGTCCTCACTCTGATCCCTAACAGCTCCCTACCCGCCCACTTGCAGCCATTGTCGTGTCCTTCCTGTCCCTTTGCCTGCGGCCACCTGCCTCCCACAGCCACGAACAGTAGTCGCTGCACAGAAGTAAGTTTCTGTTTCTGAAAATGAAAGGCTTTGAATCATTATGAAAGCAACACATATGCACACACACATTTTAACAAAATTTAGACAATGCAGAAAAACACAAAACAGGATATAAAGCTTCCTCATAATGAGACTCTCAAGGAACAGCCACTAGTAGTATTGTGCATTCTTGCAAATTCCTTCCTAATTCAACATCTTAGTTATGGGAGGAGAATTTTGTTTCATCTGGGTTATGCATCAATATGGATTGAAAGTCACAAGAGGAAGAGCCCACGGTGTTATAAGCACACAGTGTAGTCAATAAATAGCTTTTGGCACTAATTGTAGAGTAAATCAATTGCTAAGAACAAAAGTATGAGCAATCTGTCTCAATTCCACATCTGGCTGTTTCCCTGGCTGGATGCTCTGACTTCAATAACATTTTCATTTAGAACGTTCACAGGTGACACGTGACGACTGCAGAGACGCATAGGAAGGGTTTGGTGTAATGGTTCAAACTGAGTTTCGCTTCGCTCCAATCAATTGTTTCAACCTACTGGGCTTCCTTCCTAGCAATGAAGATTTGATTCTTTCTGTAACCTATTTGAATCACAAGCCTTGGTTTCTATAAGTCGAGTGTTCAGTGGATCTTAAGCATCACATAAATATGGCTGTCTGAAGTCGGATTAGTCTTCACAACACAGATTTCAAGGCATCTCTCTGTCCAAGTGCTCACGTTTCACAAGCAAGGTTGAATTTTACACATATGTATGAATACCCGTTAAGTCTTACAAAAGTTAGATACAACCAATAGTTTTATTTCACCTCTGTGTATACACCTGCAGTCGAACTTAAAACCTTGTTAGGTTAATAATTAACTCTAAAAACAGGGGACATAATCACTATTCATGGTGTTAGTTTTTCTTGCTGGGAACCCAACAACAGCATTCAGTTTGGGGGGATGTATCTAGATGTCCGAGGATGTGTGGGGAATGTGTTATACGCATCTGTATGTACTATACGTAACATTCAAGGAAAATAAATACCTCCCATCTAAAGCCAATGTCTATCAGAAGGCTTGGAATGTAACCAACTCACCACTCCTCTTCAGGGATTCTCCGCGGGATGTAAAATAAGGCACGGAGCTGCTCAGTTTCCCTTTTTCTTTCGGGAACTGAATTTGCATTACCCTCCTGCCATCTGTTCAGGTAGCTTTTGCCGGTACCTCACGCGGCTGTGTCATTCAATTCCCCAACCTTAATGAATAAACTAATTACAGTCTGAAATGAACTCTTGCAGACTAGCTACCTCCCGCCATAGATCAAGGAGAGAACTTTATTCCCACAAGTATCTGCTAATTTGCATCAGCCATTAAAAAGTGCATCAGAGCATCCTTCCCTCCTCCAGCTGGGCGACCAGAGCTGCACCGATAGGACACTACACCATCGGTATTAATGCTCCACAGTTCGCGTCTGCAGCAGTAAATCTGCCCCTGCCACGATTCTCAAGTAAAATGCGACTAGCGATCTATTGATTTACTTGAGTTGGATGACAGCTCTGATATAATTGTAAATTTCACTGCATTACATTTTATAATTGAGCACTATTATTCATTTGGGTCTTGGAGTTCTGTTTGTTTATAAAACATCTCCAAGGAAGTCAAAATGAAGGTTCGTCCATTTGAAGCATTTTGATGTAGTAAGAGCAACTTTATCAAATACAAATATAGCTGAATCGATGTCAAAAGTTATCAAGAAAAGCTAGGGAGAGACGGATACTAGAGGTAAATCTCATTAATTCTCTGAATTCAACGTCTAGCCTCTGCTCCAAAGGTCCAAACAGGGAGCCTGCTGTACCTGTTAGCTATAACACTGGGTCGCATTCCAACTACACGGTTTTCAGATGAATATAACCTTACGGTGGCTTTATAGCTAAGTTAACTCTTCCTCACCAGCAGCGAGTCACACAATTTTGAGAGACTAAATACAGGGTGCCCTGGGTTCTTTGCCTCCATTCTCCTTCAACATGCTTGCAGATTTTCCCATCAGGGTTGTATTAATAGTATTTCAAAGAGCAGACGCTAGGGCAACCTATCATAACAATAAAAGTTAGGAAACCTGGATTACGGTCGCAGTTTTGAACACATTTTCTTTGGGACCTAGACTCAAACAGCTTCTACTTCCTTTTCCACAAAGCGGTATGCGGCGAAGCTCCTTAAGACCGTAGACAGGAGTGGACGCTGTGTGCTTCTGAGAGATACGTGCATGTAAGATACCAGTGGGATCATTCTTACCTTGCCTTCTTTACCTAGCTCAGACCTCCTGTTGCTCATTCTATTCACAATACATTCAGATCCTCTCACGGAGAACATTCAATGATTGTAATCATCATCACCCAAGTGTGATGTGTAGAATATATTTCAGATTTCCTTTCAAGAGCTGGAGTATCTTCCCATGCATTATGTTCTAGATCTCACAGAAGCACAAGGTTGTACAATAACTCAGGAGATCACGGTTTCTTGCAGCAAATAAGATTAAATTTAAGCCATCTTGATCAAAAAATGGCCCTCTCGTAGGTCTAGACAGAACATCCTAATAATGGTAGAAGAGTTGGATTACTATTAGAATAACTTTCGTTTATGTAAGCTGGTATGATTTGCAAAATGTTTACATACATTCATTTCCCGTAATACCTTTAAATTATTGATAACGTAAGTCCAGATCTTTTTCCCATACTTACGCCTATGCAATTTGTTTTTCCTTCCCAGATTTATAATACCCTAAAGCATATATTCCTAAACAACCTTCCATTTGTTTCTCAACTTTTCTCTAATGTTACTTCACCTGTAAAAAAACAAAATTTACAGGCTAATGCAGTGTGACTGAGACAGACAGAACTAAATTAAACATTGATCAGACTGCCCAGCACCACGTGAGGCCACATCCTAGGAACTAAGCCCACGGACTTACACACAGGCACGGAGGTGTTCTCCTCTCCAAAATAACTTCTAGAAGCCAGCGAGCTTGTTTAATGATTTTGGACAATCTACTCTCTCCTCTCAAATGGAAAAAAGAAAAGGAAATCAGCAAGAAATAGAACCATACCCCAGAGCCAGTGAGATGGGAGGGGCTGGAGGGAGAGGGTCACCCAGGATGTGATTAGGACACGGGTGTCAGGATCCAGGAAGAGGCAAGCGTGGGTCTGGAGCCGTGGCCTTCAAGAAAGGGAAGCAGCCGACCTGTGGACCGGCAGGGCGAGGCCAGGGCTGCATCCTGCCGCCCCTCTTAGACGTACTGTCAGTTCCCTCCATTGGTCAAACCCAACCAGCAGCCAGAAGGCAAGGGATTTCCTGGAGGTTGTTCTTACCAGACAGCTTCCCAGGGCACTCACTATGCTGGAGAAGAACGAAGAACCCATCTGGAGGGCAAACAGGAAGAGATCCAGAGAAGTGGATTAGCCAACAAAATTTCGTCAACAATGGGTATCATCACTAACAGACAAACTCCTTTCTCCCGTCGAGTACTCTGCATTAGCATTGGACCATAATATTTTCCCACATAAGTTATCTTCTTGTTTTATATGCAATAATTAAGCATTTTAGAAGTTGGAACATCATGGAAATAAAATGAATGGATTCTTATAAAATATGTGCTCAAAGTCAACTCGGGGCATATGACTTAAGTTCTTGCCTATAGCAAATTCCACATCTGTCTTAGACCGCTTGGGATGATGTAACAAGATACCGTAGACTGAGGGGCTTAAACAACAGAAACTTCATTCTCACAGCTCTGGAGACTGGAAGTCCAAGATCAAGATACCAGCATGGTCAGTTTCGGGAGAAGGCTCTCCTCCCAGCTTGCAGGTGGCCACCCTCTTGCTGTGTCCTCAGGTGGCAGAGAGAGTGGGGGGAGCAGGGAGACGGGGACAGAGGGCCTTTTGGTGTCTCTTCTCACAAAGGCACTAATCCCACCACGAGGGCTCCACCTCATCACCTCATCTGAACCTGTTTCCCAAAGGCCTGTCTCCAAATACCATCACTTTGGAGGGTACAGTTTCAACATACGAATCTGGGGGACACGTAGCAACTTTAAACCATCACAAAAAGGGGGACTCGATAGTACTTTCTCAATGGCCCAGTCGTCCAGTCCAATGGCATCATCCTCACCTGCATATACTGACATCACTGAATAACCCCTTGTCCTTCTGACACCATCTCATGCCTTGGTTTTTGTAATATTGCTCCTTCCTCCTTCCCCCGCTCAGTCTCCTTCTTCTGCTCTTTCTGGCCTTTTTCGTCCTGCTCCCAAGTTAAATGTCGGTGTCCCCCAGCACTTGATCATCGCCCCCTCTCTCCTTGTTCTGCGCACTCTACTGAGCAAAATCGCCAGTTCTTGCGACTGACCTACATCTGCAACCCACGGCTCTCCTTTCCAGATGAATTACGCATAGTCTTTTTCCTCTCCGATCTATCTGCCTCACTGCTATTAGAATTATATTTTTAAAATGTATATCTGATCACATCACCTTTCTGTCGAAAACTCTTCAGTGGCTCTCAATTGTCTGGAACAAGGTTTCTGAGTATAGCATTGAAGTCCTTGAGGTTATATCCATTTCCCGCTCTCCCATTCCCATCTCCCACTACTAAGCACAGCACATGCACCTTATGTTTTCTTTAAAACACACACACACACACACACACACACACACGCACATGACTCCGCCATGCACATGCACACATTTTTGCCTTTTCTCACATTGCTTACTTTCTACCCATTACATCTTTCTCTGATGAACTCTTGTTCATCCTTTAAGGCTCAATTCAAATGTTCGCTATCTGTGGTGTTTCTGCAAGCCTGCTAAGGAGAGTTATCATAGCATAGTCCAGTGAAGATATTATTATGTTGTAATCGAATCAGTCTTTTGCATATTTATCTTTTCTATGAGATTATGAGCTCTTTTAGGGGCAAATGACACAATGCTGAGCATGCAGAGTAAACTGAAGAGCGCATGTTTGCTAACATTCTCACTACCACAGACAGTCCTCCCTGCCTGTAGGAAGAAGAATCTTCTTGAACAATAAAACCTTGGGTAGAAAAAAAAAATGTTTTTAAAAAAACCTTGGGTAGCCATAGAAAGGAATTGGCCTAAGATGTGCAAAGTTAACACTGATCAGGTAAGCCTGGGTCTTAGGTAGAATTAGCATAAAGATTATGGGCGATGACACCAGACAACCTAGGTTCGAGTTTACCAGATAAAATACAGGGCATTCATTTAAATTTAAATTTCAGATAAATAATGAATAATTATTTAGTGTATGTCTGAAATATTGCAAAAAGAGGGCAAGTATTGCATGGGTGTCCTTTTTTGTGTGTATTTTTCCCCAGTCTGGCGACTCCTGCTGAGGTTCAAATCTCGGTTCTGCAGCTTCCTGACTGTGTAACCTCAGACAAATTAATTAACCTCTCTGTACTGAGGTGTCTCATTTTAAAAGTGGAAATAATAAAAGTACCCACCTCATAGAATTGTTGCGAAGATTAAATGATGAATTAATATTCTTCTTTATAACACAATTCCAGTTTTTTTCCAAGTCTCTGAAATGAGTCAAGAACTAACCGGTGAGAAATGCAACCCCATGCGATGTAGTTTACATTTTCAGTGATAGAAAAGAAAAACAAATTATGTACAAAGATGATGTTCTAATGTCAGGGAAGGAGAAGCTCATTTTCAGTCATGAAAATGAAAAAGAACTTTTAAAATCAATCATTTTCACCCACATGTAGATTCACCGGCTTCATTACAGCAACACATGAGAGTTACTATGCTGGACTTCGAACCCGTCCTGAGGGTAATTACTAAAAATTCCATCACAGGACCATTAGCCGAGTGTGATACTGTACAGACTGTTAGCGCACGTGTGTGTTTCTGCGCCGTCATCGGTGTTTTGTCGTTGCCTGTCCAGTCGGACACATCCAAGCGCCCTTAGCCAAAAGCATAGCCAAGTGAAGAGAGAAGTGCATCAGGTAAGAAATGGCTCCAAAAGCTCATATTAATATGCACTAGTGGGAAACACCATCTCACGTCTCACTGTTAAAAACACACACGCACACACACGCGTGCACACACACAGGCACGGCTCAGAGCAACAACGGGCCCGCAGGGAAGGAAGGTGAAACACGCTTGCTGAGCAATCGTGACCGAACACGCAGAACCTGAACTCAACAGAGCATCAGTCACAGGGGATTTACACATTAGTATCGGTCGCACCTGCAAATGACTACGGTGAGACCCTTGGCCAAATTCAGACTGGTGTTTGAATGGATTTGGTAAGATAGTTATACATCCCTCGAAGTCACTGCAGTGCTCTGAACCTAAATGTGTCAGTTACCCCAATTAAGTGCAGCGGAAATAATATTTATCATGGCACAGATGAAGTGAATTTAACTGTACCACTTGGGAACAGGGTTTTTCTTGGGAATCTGTAATGCATTTATTCACACATCTTGTGATTCTGGATGTAAATTTATTGTGTTATTTAATGGCCAATTAGGATTTTTTAAAATCCTCACTGCTTAAAAATAATGAGACTCTTGAATGCCTTAGAAACCCCAAACAAAAAACACTCCCACTGGTACCTTCCAGGAGTTTAGCAAAGCACGTACTTTGAACTGTTGGCCAAAATAACCCCATCCGAGTGACAATTTACACACATGTCACATCTTTTCATCTCCCTTGTTTTCGTGGAAAAGGTCAAAGCCATCGAGCCGACATGCTTAGCCAGAGTCGGGGAGAGTCGTCGTTCCGCAGGCGTGAAGCGGATCTCACGCAGCAAATGAGGCTGATCATCCAGCAAGTGCAAGGAAAAGAGATTACGGGATCATAATTCTCTCACCGATTGAGAATCGCGGTGCATAAAAACAGAAATTACTAGGAAAAATTCAGAATACTTGCCAGGAAAATAAGAGCACTAAATAAAATGATCTCTCGTCTGGGAAATGACTTTCCATTTCAGGCAAAACAGAAAGCTCTCAGATACACAAAAGATAAGACAGCGAGAAAGCAAAGCAAAGCCTCCCGAAAACAATTTAATTCTGCTTCTTTATTCTCGAAACATGAACTGTGACACAAAATGCTGAGTGGCCTTGCAGATGCCACTCTCCTGGCATCAGGGGCACTCTTTTTGCTGGAAAGTGGAAAATAATTCCGTTTTCCTTATTTGGCTGCAAATATAAATGATACATCCCTCAACGTGCTAGCAAAAGTGTTGTAAAGACTGATGAGGTTAATTAATGAGAGGCACCGATGTGTGCCTGCCTTTTAAAACCTCACAAAAGTCTTGCTTAACTTTCTCCAGATGAGCATCTCTCAACAAAAAGATTCTTTGATGAAAAGAATCTTCTTTCTCAGCTCTTATGTATTTGGGAAGGCCTCGGTAGAACTAATTTTTCCATAGAAGAAATGTCTAATAGATGTCAGGAAAATGCTATTTAATCCCAAAATTGTATTCTACAGATGATGGATTCTGTTAAAGCCTTTTGTTCCGCCAAGCACCTTAGTGGGTATTGGATATGTAAAGATGGTCCTCGGGGAGAGTTTGGGAGTAAGAGCCCAAGAAAGTTGACATGTTCTGAATAAAAGAATCGGAAGGACGTGGCAGCCCGAGAGCAGGCCCGACAGCTGGCAGGAAAGACGGAGAATGAGGAGCAGCAAGATGGACAGAGGCCAGGACACCAAATGACATGGCTTCACCAGCGAGATATGCCCCTGTGACAGGGTGGCCAAAAACACCTTCGAGGGCAGGAATGTTGAATACTTGGTTGTAATCGTATCCCGGGCGGTGTGACAAGGCAGTGTCCCCTGGAGTCTACAATCCTTTGTGAAGGCTCTGATCAATGAAACAACGCTTTGTGGCTGGAGGATCCAGAAGTGGCCGGCCATACAGGACAGAGACAAAGAGCCATCGTCAGGTGTGGAGCAGAGCAAAGGGTCTCGCAGAAGTAACCCTGGGAAGGAAAGTCCCCCAGGATTTGCAGAAATCTTGGAAATGGCACTGGACATTCCAGGGGAGGTAGAAAGGGGTTGAGCCACCTCATCTAAATCTCAAAAAGCAGAGTGACTCCAGCTGACATCTAGGCACAGTTGTTTAAACGATTCCCACAGTTTCACCTTCGACCTGAATATCCACCGTGTGCTCTGATTCCGGCAGGCATTCTCCGCGTGGTCCCCAGCTCCACACCTTAGAACTTAATTCACCTAAAAATCCTGAGCCGTCATCTACTCGCCGGTTGTTAACCATACACTTTAAAAATGTGTTTTTCATCCAGACCACGGATGACACACACAGGCAACATCCAACGTGCCCGCACGTGAAATTGCAAAGGCATACTCTGAAGCTGGTTGGTCAGAACCAGGATATGTTTTTCCCACAGAAGCAGTGTTACAAATCAGATCTTCTCAAACTTTAATGTACGTATGAATGGCACAGGGGCTTATCAAACATAGACTCCTGAGCGCTGCTGCCAGAGATTCTGATTCTGGGATGGAGTCCAACAAGCAGCATGTTGATTAAACCCCCAGGTAACTCTGATGCAACCACGCTTTGGAAATTATTGGTATTTGTAGTGATAAGATGTTCTTGATAACCCCAAAAAAGCTAATTTAACCCATAATGGAACTGAAATGCAGTTCCACTGAAATGCAGTAATGATAATTTTCAGCCTTGAATACCCCCTCTCTGAATTCTCAGATCCTCAGAGTAAAAGCCCAACAGCTCTGGGCACTGCGAGCTGGTCTGAGGGAACACAGAGCTGAGCAACAGAAGCAAGACAGCAGCAATTGTCACATGTGAGGACTGCCCATAATTCCAGTTTCTGTTCCCTGAACTTGTCACCCCATACAGAATTCTAATTAAGAAACGTGTGGCTTAAAAGAATTAAGATAGCTCTCCAACTCACTTCACTTATAGCCAAGCAATAAAATGGAGAAAATCTAGCTCCATTAATTTCTGAATAAAGATAATGTTTCCAGAAGAGCACAGCTTATCTTGGGATTTTTTTCCATGCAAATTAATTGAAAGCAATATTCAATTACAGTATCCAAAACCTAAAACAAAACTGAATTGAATGTTGTTTTATGAATAAACACCGAGGTTTATGTTTATGAAAACATACCAAAAGGTAGAGAGGCTTTCTTGAGCACAGTGTCCAAAGTGATAAAGAAAAAAATATATAAAGGACTAGAATTGTTCTAGTGGCTGAAAGATTTCAGAGATCCTTTGCACAACGGCCTGCCAGAATCTCAGTCTAGCGAAGGTTACTAAAAGACACTAGACATGAACAGGGAAATTTTTAACTTACAAAAAAAAATCGATCAAACTTACAGTAGGGTGACTTCTAGACTTTGAATGACACAACATGACAATTTTATTGGCTGACCTTTCAAAAGAAAGAAGATCTAATTAGACACTCCGATACCAGGTTCTGAACTACGATGAGCAGGCAGGGGTCTCCAATCCCCCTACTATTGCGGCTAAGCATTTGGGAGCAATGTCGCTCATCAGCACGCGGCACTGCAATCTGAAAGCAGAGATCCCTGTTCAGGTCCCTACTGGCCGGGCCTGCTGTGTCTGCTGCCTCTCCCCAGCACACCGCCCACTACTTTCGACCACAGAGATTCCCCCTTATTACAATTTTCAATGTATTTCTACAACAGGTGCAACGTGTTTACTTGGGTGCCTGGAGACTGAACCTCTTCAGGTGGGTAATCATTAGCACGAGGACAGTCAAGAAATCACTGTAATCCCCACCTCACCTCCTGCACAAAACAAACTCCACTTGGATTAAGGATTGAAAGCTAAAAAATAAATCCACAAAAGACGAGGAGAACAAATGAGCATGTATGCCACAGAGTTTGTAATAGCAAAAACCTGGCAAAAAAATTTAAATCCTGACTGTTCATCAATAGGGGAGCAAACAAACATAAATCATAGTTATTCATTCAGTGGAATAATATGTGGCTAAAAACAGCTCTCTACAAGGAGGCGGTGGAATTCTATATACCGATAGAAAGATGTCTACGACGTTGGTAAGTGGAAAGGAAACCAGAGCAAAGCAGGTTTTAAACAACAACAAAAACAGGAGAGTGGGTGCACACGTGAAAGAAATCCTGGGGGAAAATACAAAAACCCTTAACATGTGTTATATCCGGGGGCAAGAACGGGGGGGAACCATCTCTTTTGTGATACATTTTAGGCCTTTCAGTATAGTTTGAATTTTCGCCGCAATAAGAAAGTACGATGGAATCACGTCATGGAAAACATTTAAATTGTTAAATTCCACCCTGCCCAGAGAGACAGGGGAGAGAGCGCTTACACGGTGCGATCTTGGTGGAAAGCGCAGAGCAGTCACGAGCCAGAGCACTGGGGCCAGACCGCCTGAGTTCAAATCCCAGCCCTGCCACCTTCTAAGCACGCAGTCACTTCACCTCTCTGCGTCGGTTTTACTCTCTGTAAAATGGGTATGAAATGGAGGCTACGGATTCACTGTGACTCAGGGAAGCAGAGGGAAAAACGTAAAGAAGCAAGTGGCAGCCAGCGCCAATGTCGAGACCCACGACCCATCATCATCACTATGGACTCTTCCTTCCACACCCACTCGGGCAGGGCCGCCTTTCCATACCCACATCTAAATTCACATGTTACTTCTTCGGGATGTTTTCTCTGTTTCTTTTCTCCTTCCAAACACTTTTAGTGAACCCTTTTCTTCCATATTAAAATACCTGGGGAGTATCTGGATAGGGGTTTGACCTTGGGACATCTAGACCATGGAATATGCATGCTCTTCTTGTTTTAATGAGATCCTAGCAGAATCCCAAACACCTCCACCACATTCCACGAGGTCTTAAATCCTTCTAAAGCAGTAATGGTGATTGCTTATACTGTGTATAGTTAAAAAGAAAAATGCAACTGTCCAGTTCCCTGGCTCTCCAGCCCCAGAACATCATCTGCTGTCTCCAGTGAGGAGGTAAGTACGGATGCTGGACACAGGTCCCAGCAGGCGTGAAGATTTAAAAACTCAGCCAATTTTGAGTCATTTAAGAAGAAAATAGGCCCTGTTTTTAATGCTTTCTGTGTTAATCACTCCTCAGGGCTGGATCCCCCAGCAGTACAACAAACTTACCCTTGAACACCATAGAGGTTTAAGCCCATAAAAACCAGTGGGCTGGATGCCACATAGCGCAGTAAGGAAAATGCTCGCTACACCTGCAAGGGGAAAATACGTAAACACGCCAAGGCACCAGCATCCCCGTTTATGCGGAAGGGTGCCAGCAGTCAAGGTCTTGTGGCAGACACACTAAGTACCTTCAGAAGGAAGGAGGGGCCACACCTCTTCTTCCTTCCTTGTTAACAGAACCCCAATCCTGTGCAAAGGGGAAAGGCCCAGCCACAGACAACAGGTCAGCATTGGTCCTAGTCAGGCTTGACAATCCTGTTCCTCACTTTCTCAACCTCCTTTTTGGCTGGAGTGTGGGGGTGCGGGGGTCATTCAGTGCAGGACTGAGCAGTGAGGTTCAAGAAGAAATTATCAGGCAGTGTGCTTCTGAAAAGGTTTGAGCTCGGGGATGGAAAGGACAGAAACAGATGTTACCATTCCCATACCCGCTACCTCATGGCGCTCCCCACGGCCAGGACAAGAGTGAGGCCAGCAGCGCTCTTGCCTCCCATGCAGGATGCCAAAAACTGGCAGCCAAGATAACACATAGGCTTTAAACTTATCTGTCTACAACAAATACATTATCTTCTCCTCACCCTACCCAAACATGAAAACTCTCAATACTTCCCACATGGATTGTAAAATGATCACAGTCGGTTCTCCTCCCTCCAATCTTTTCCCACGACCAACGTATACTTTGCAGTCTTGCCGGAGGACTCTTTCCCTGGCACTACCCTGCCTAGTCATTTCAATGGGTTCCCATCACCTACAACGAAAATCCGAGCCTCAGCCCATCATCCCAGCCTCATTTCCAGCAATAACCCCCCAAATCGAGCCTCTGCTCCTCCACTATCTGTCCCGACACACCAAAGCCTCAAATCCACTGACTTCTTTGACTACGATCACCTCCACCTCAGTGCAGCCAGGCTCTAACTACCATACCCTCAATATTTTTGAATATTCAAATGACAAAAGAAAAACATGTTTATTGTAGAAAATTTAGAAAATACAGACAAGCCCAATGAATAAAAGTCAAATCACTACATATAATCCTACCACCTCCCACCTTTCTTTTACAAGCATTAATTGAATACCTACTCTGTGCAAAGAATAAGATAGAAGCTGGGTAAGAAGGAATTAGAAACTTTAAGATGTCTGAATGAAAGTCGGGGAGAGAGAGCAAGAAAGAGAAAACCTTTTCACATGCTGTTCCTTCTGTCTGGAATGCTCTTCACCCCTCTATCAGGTGGCCAACTTTTCTTATCCTTAAAGATCAACTCAAGCCCCTCCTCCTGTATGAATCTTTCCTGATTTCCCTTAGATTTGAGCTAATTACCACTTGATTGTATCACTCTATACTGTGTATACTTACCCATGGCAGCCCTGTAACACACTGTTAAAGGGTCTGACTGCTTGCATGGCCGCCGCCTCTGCTAGTCTGCGGACCTCTGAGGCTGGGAGCCATGGTGACTGTCTCCAGCGCCTTGCACACAACAGGCTCAGCAAATGCATCACGCCTCTTCAGGCTTCCTGTGAGTCAGAAAAACCCAAGTGGTTTCAGTAGGGGCAACTCCATTTGACAAAAGCTTTGTATATTTTCCAAATACCTCTTCTCATCTTAAAGCATTTTCCCAGGTCATGTTTTAAATGTAATAACATATATAATTCATTTAAATGGGACATGTTATACAACAAGCAGGTTCTATTAGATACCAAAGCAAATTAGAAGAGTCGTTTGCTACACTTTGTACTCCCACTGAGCCTACTAAAATTACTCAGCCTGCCTTTCTTTCTAACACTCTGCCGATTTGAAAACATTTAAAATAATCAATTAGCTAATCCTTGCAACACCTCTCAGCATTTAGCAAATGGTCTCATAACATTTTAGAGGCATATTCTTAAGAAGACAGAGACCACACACGGCTACCTGTAAAGCAGGTGGACTACCCAGTCACACACAGCGCCTGTGCAGTCGGTGGCCGACACTCAGGGTTAGGGCACCAGCAAAGGATTGTGACTTCACCAGGGACCCCCTGCTTCCACCACTCGCCATTCGGAGAAGACTCATCTGAAAATTCCGCAGACTTAAGGCAAGATTACCAGAGCAGCCGTGACCATCTGTGGGAGATAAAGTGTCATTTAGACAAGCAGGAACTTGTGGGACACGGCAGGTGGAGGGGCCCACGTGACTTGAAACACAAAGGTCAGCAAGCCACACGCAGAGCAGAGGAACTAAACAGCGACGGCTTCGTCACGGATCAGGCCTTCCCGGTGAATATTCAGTGTAAATTGAGGGGAAACACACATATAAATACACTATATATTCAAATTATATATACACACACATATATATATTCAAATTCATAGAACAATTAACATTTTTGAGTACTCACACATATTCTTATAACCACTCTGTGAAGTGGGTAATATTATTCCCACTCTAAATGTGAGAAAACTGAGGCTCAGCGTGGTTAAGTGATCTCCACTCCTAGTTAGCAAGTGATGCGGATGGATTCAAAGCTAGGTCAGTCTCTCTCCAAGTGGAAGCTAACCATTATGCCCTACCGCCTCCCAGTAATGTAAGCACTGACTGAATTAGTTTATCCGCCAGGGCCCCAGCAGGAAACTGATGGCAAACTCCAAGTGAATAACTTGAAGGAAGTTTAACGAAGGGCCTGCCTACAGCGGGGTGGCCAGGGGGTAGGAAGAATTTAAGAGACAAAGCAAAGTTAGTATCAATGATCCCTGTCAACACCCATAAGCCTAAAACAGCGATTTGGCTACTAGAATTTGGGCAAGGAAGGTCATCTCAGATTACCAGAGCTACAAGGAAGGAAAAGCTATTCTGGCCCAAACCACTCGCTTCCTCTCACAGGTGAAAGGAAACAGAGCCCCAAAGTACTAAGGTGGAAGCCATTTCACATCAAAGGGAAACTTGTACATTTTTTTATTTTCTCTTTCGGCAGAGTTTTAAATCTTTCAGGCCAAATCTTACTGCATTTACCATAGTGGTAGCAGTGAATGAAGTAACCTAAATAATCACTCAAAAGAGTAACCATGAGATGACCCCTCTTCATTACACTTAGGCATAAAAAGAGGATGGCCTCATCAGGGAAATGCAAATCAAAACCACAGTGAGATATCACCTAACCCCAGTGAGAATGGCTTTTATCAAAAAGTCCCAAAACAACAGATGCTGGAGTAGATGCAGAGAGATAGGAACACTCACACACTGCTGGTGGGACTGCAAACTAGTGCAACCTCTATGGAAAATAGTATGGACATTCCTCAAAGAACTAAAACTAGGCCTATCATTTCATCCAGCAATCCCACTACTGGGTATTTACCCAAAGGAAAAAAAGTCATTTTATCAAAAAGACACCTGCACTAGAATGTTTATAGCAGCACAATTCACGATTGCAAAGGTGTGGAATCAACCCAAGTGCCCATCGGTTCATGAAAGGATTAACAAAATGTGGTATATGTGTACCACGGAGTACTACTCAGCCATAAAACCAAATGCATTAATACCTTTTGCAATAACCTGGATGGAACTGAAGACCATTCTCCTAAGTGAAATATCTAAAGAATGGAAAAACAAACACCACAGGTGCTCACTATTAAATTGGAACTAAGCGATCAGCACTCACGTGCACAGATGGAAATAAAACTCAAGGGGAATCATGCAGGGGGGAGGGGGGAGGAGGGATGGGCGAAATCACACCTGACGGGTACAACGTACATTATCTGGGTCATGGGCGCACTTACAGCTTTGACTCAAGCAGTACAAAAGCAATCCATGTAACCAAAACATTTGTACCCCCACAATATTCTGAAATTAAAAAAAAAGAGGACCTCGCCACGAGTGAAACTGGGACAGGAGCTGAGCGTGTGGCCACAGGCAAAGTCTGCCTGAGTAAAGACAGACAGAAACGAGACAGCGAGCAGCTGGGCGTGAGGGCTTGCGTGAGTCCATCATGGTTAAACGCCCACGATTGACTTTTAAAATGCTCAGCACAGACAGTGGAGCAGACAATGGAACACAATCACGGGTCGGTTAGCGTAAGCTCCCCGCTAGGGCAGTCAGTTGTCCCCGTCAGGGTCCCACATCCATCGAGTAGAAGCCCCCACGCCAGAGGGACGACCACTTGCACTTCAGGTGTTCGCATCTCGGCCAGCACCCGGCCTCTGCTAATTAATGTAAAGACAAATAGAATTCCACTGGTGAACTCAGAGGCATTTTAATCAGTGCTGTGGA